>JAHXHD010000160.1:0-51759 GCA_019857685.1 Papiliotrema terrestris | reverse complement strand
ACGCTGCACTACCACTCCACCCACCCGCTCCCTCTGCTCTACTCGCCCGAGCCTCTCCCGCCCTTCTCGATAGCCTACGAGACGTGGGGAACGCTCAACGCCTCCAAATCCAACGCCATCCTCCTCCACACGGGCCTTTCCGCCTCGTCACATGTCGCATCCGGAGGCAACGGCGTCGCCAGCGCAACGTCATCCAAAGCCGGATGGTGGGAAGACTTTGTGGGCCCCGGAAAGTCCATCGACACCGACAAGTTCTTTGTGATTTGCACGAACGTTCTCGGCGGGTGCTTCGGCTCGACGGGTCCGTCGTCGTCGTACCCCCTCGGCGAGGGGAACGTGAGATGGGCGACGCGGTTTCCGTTGCTCAGCATACACGACATGACCCGCGCGCAGCTGAGTCTGATGGATGAGCTGGGAATCGATAAGCTGTACGCCAGCGTGGGGAGCTCGATGGGCGGGATGCAGAGTCTGAGTCTGGCGTACCTTGCCCCCGAACGAGTGGGGCGGGTGGCCAGCATCAGCGCGACGGGGCGGAGTGGGCTGGGCGGAGTGGGCATGCGGTACGCGCAGAGGTCCGGTGAGTGCGGATAGGGTGTCCTGGACAGGAGGAGCAGCTGACCGGCAGTGCTCATGGCGGACCCGAACTGGAACAGAGGCTTCTACTACGACGGCATCCCCCCGCACAACGGGATGAAGCTCGCGCGGCGTAAGTGATATTCCGCCCCCGCACAAGCATGAAACCCTGAACGTCGACGGGCTGACCTCGTAGAAATCGCAACCATCACCTACCGATCCGGCCCCGAATGGGAAGAACGGTTCGGCCGCCGCATGCTGAGCGAGAAGGACCTCGACGTCAACGGCGATACCAACATCCCTCGCCTCAGCCCCGACTTCCTCATCGAGACATACCTCGACCACCAGGGCGAGCGCTTCTGCCTCACGTACGACGCCAACTCGATGATCTACCTCTCGAAAGCGATGGACCTGTTCGACATGACCGCGCCTGCGCTGACTTCGTTGGCGAAGCGGTGGAAGAGCGCGTACGGCGATACCACCAAGATCGCACCTTTCCCTTTCCCGACCGATCCGGTCTCCGTCTCTGCCTCGAAGACTACGGCCCGTGACGCGGGAGCGGACGCGGCACAAGGCGGCCAGGAGGCGACCGAGAGCGCAGACGCTGCGCTCGCGGCCAAGAAGAAACGGTTTATCCCGACGTCGAAATCGCCGCATCTGCCTGAACTCGCCGCGGGACTGCAACGGCTCAGGGATATCCCGACGCTTGTGCTCGGCGTGCAAAGCGATGTGCTCTTCCCGGTGGAGCAGCAGCGAGAGCTGGCTGATGCGCTCAAGCTCGCTGGCAATGAACGGGTGACTTACTACGAGCTGGGCGGCGTGTGGGGGCACGATACTTTCTTGCTGGACCTGCAAGGGGTGGGTGGCGCTATTCGGGGCTTTTTGCATTAACAGTCGGAGCGGGAAAAGCACAAGTGTGCTTCTGAACATGGTCATGTCGATAGTCAAGTTGATGAGTTGTCAAATATGTATCTCATGCTGTTACAATGTCAATACAAAGTCAAGCGCCCTGGTCACGAAGACGTCCTCCTTCTGATTATTCTTACTTCTTCTACGTCTACACCGACAACTACTCGCCAGACACTCCGTTGCCTGCATCTTCGTTGCCCAACAGCCTGCACGTCAGCTTGTGCCTCGATCGGATGCGTTCCGCAACTCACGCAAACTCTTTCATTAGCGAGCACTCGCCTCCGTTGTCTAGGTCGATGTTGTACGCCTGAAACAGGCCTTCACTGCTGATAACCATGACTTGCGGTACCGTCCTGCGCATCAGCACGGCCGATTTGCCCCTCATGTTGCTTCAGCACCACTGACGCCGAAAGCGCTACGACCGTCCGCCCCTGCGCGCCACCTCTCAGCTTGATGTACGCAAAGTCGCGCTGCGGTTCCCATCCCTTACTGACGCTCCGCGGCAGATAGCCCCCTACACCGCCAACGAAGCTTTTCCCCAGCGTCATCGTCCTCCTCCCCAGAGAGCTCGCCGCCGAATCCCGATCTCTGCTGATGGGCGGGCTCGAGCCTGGGGCACTCTCACTCGGCGTAGGCGACCGGAGCTCCTCCTCCTCGGTGGCTTTGCCCGACCCCTGCAGCCGGTAGATGTGTATCGTGCTCGAGTCGGACGATACAGCGAGCAGAGTGTTGGCGAGATTGAAGTTGATGCTCCATATTCTGGCTGGCGTCGACCCGCGGCGAAACTGCCAGAGCTGTTTGGCATCGGGAATGCTGAATATGCGCACGACGGTACCCTTCTCCGAGGCCGTGGCGAGCATAGTGCCGTTTGAGTTGAGTGACAAGTGAGCTATGGGGGATTTATGAGCTTGGATAACGTTTAGTGCGGAGAGGGAGATGGTGTCGAAGAGGAGGACGTCGCCTGTTGTCGGAGCGGGCGGGGCTGCCGGGACAGATGAGGGGGACAGCGGCGTGGAAGTGGAGGTGGGGGATGGGGAGGGGTAAGCGAGGTAGGACCGGTCCGAGTCCGCTGAGAGCGCGCAGACGGCTGCCTGTGAGCGACGGTAGGCTTTCAAAGATGTGGGAAAAAAAGAATCTCAAGCTTAGGGACGGCAATAATGGCGCTAAGATGACGGTACGCACCATTCGGATTAGGTCCAGTCTCGATGGTATGCAACAGCTTCATCGTCGAAATGTCGTAAATGTAGATCTCAGACTCGAGCACCACGATCAGTCGTTTCCGGTTCATCTTCACAGCGAGCACAGACGTCGGGAAGATCAGCTCGCATATCGTCGATTGTCGCTGGGCATCAGCTATCTGGCCATTGTGTACGCTATAGCTCACCTTTGTGTTCACAATCTGCAGCTTCCGGGGTGAGTTGTTCGGCTGAGTGTCCGCTGCCCCGACGAGGGCGACAAGCGAAGTGCAGAACAGCATCTCGACAATGCCCGTCGCTCCCTGGTCGGCTGTGAGTAAGCGCGCAGCTGCAGCAAGTAGTACTGGCCCTAGACGCACTCTTCGAGTGCACTTTGCCATATGGGTCGCAGTTGAGGATAGTATATCCCTTCTTGTGTCCTACGGAGATACACGAAAAGTCCTGGTTGAAGTTGCAGCTCTGGTCGTCAGCTCGACAACAAAGGGGCGGGATGGAAGGGGAACGCACGAGCAAGTCTGGATGACGCTTGGATGAGAAGCGTGACATATCGGGTGGACCGAGATCGGTACGGACAGAGGCTGGGATGCTCAGAGGGGTGTCTGATGTGTGGAAGAACTGGACGCCGAGCTATGGATAGAGATGAAACATGGGTCGAGGGCGTGGATGAAATGACGATGACGACGGGACGCGTCCTATCGGCCCGGCGTGGCAGCTGCTACCCGCCAGGTGGCAAAACATCATCGACACTGCGGAGGCACAACCTCCTCAGATGATTCGGTCTTTCCTTCCAGGACAAGGGCACATGTCGCGGATCAAGGTCACAGCCAGCTTCTGCACCTGCTGGGTACCTCCGGTAGCGCCCCTAGTCTATCGGTATAGCTCCCAATCGAAGCTTGTGTACGTTTTCCAGCCAAGGCTTGGTGGCGTGCCGCTTCCCTGTGACTTAAAGGGGACCAATGAGGGGAGCGCCAGCATCGTATGAAGGACTCCTAGCTGTGCCGCAGCCGTCGTGAGGCCAGCTGTCAGTCAAGGCTCAAGACATCTTGGGTTTCTTGACGAGTGGCAACGTCCACGATGAATGCCATTTTAGGTCCGGCCGGGTGGAAATTCGGTCATCTCCGACCGAACCGCATGGGCCATGGCCGTTTGTCCATTCTTGAGCAAGACAGACGACGGTGTTCATGTATTCTCCTATCACACCCATTCGCAAGGATGTCCGGCAGCAAGTATCCAGCACGAGCACATGCTGCCAAGGTTGTCTCTGAGCTGGCCAAGCTCATACCTGAGCAAGACCGCACCAAGGTGTGTGGTCCTCCCCGACTGGTGCTCTGTACCTGGCTCGAGCTCACCTTTAACAGACGCACGGGATCTTTGTCCAGTCCGCACCTGGCCTGAACCGCTTCGACACGGACAGGGAGCTTCCGTACCGTCAGTCTTTACTGGACGCGTCGCCTACTCGCGCCGTAGCTGGGCGTGTGCTCATGAGCAGACCAGGAGGCCAACTTCTCCTACTTGACCGGCTGCCAAACGTCCTCGTCTTCCCTCTTCGTTCTGTTCGGCTTCCCTTCCAGCTCTTCGCCAGACAGCCCTAATGTACATCATCAGCTGTTCGTCCCGCGCGCGGACCCTCTCGAGACGATGTGGTCCGTCGCTCCGCCTACACTCGAGGAAAGTCGGTCGACGTTCGACAGCGACAGTATCGAGTACACTGACAGCCTCGAGAAGGTCCTTCAGGACGCAGTAGACCGCGCCAGGGGGGCCGATAGAGCTCGACTCATCGTGCACACATTGCCGAACACGCTCGAGTTCCCGCCCCTCCCGCAGTCCATCGGTGCCTTCTTTGAGCAGAAGGTCGACAGGGAGACGACTTACCTGTTGGACGCGCTGCACATCGCGCGGTTGGCGAAGGATGAGTACGAGATTGACCTCATCCGTGAGGCCAATCGCATCTCGTCGGGGGCGCACGAGGTCCTCATGCGGGAGCTCGGACGGTTCGCCCAGAAGAGGAAGGCTCAAGCTGAAGCAAGCGGCAGCCGGGCCCGTACGGGCAAAGAGGGGTTGACGCAGTGGGAGGTGGAGAGCGAGGGAGACGCAGAGGCTTTATTCGTCGCTACGTGCAGGAGGGCTGGGTGAGCTGGGCGGTGTGAGATGGTCGGCGCTGATCGTAGAGCGGATCAGGCTTACTTGCCCATCTGTGCATCTGGAACAAGAGCCAGTACCTTGCATTACGTGTGAGTGCGCGAACTCCAGCGGACTCTCTTTGCTGATCCCAGGTGCAATGACCGGCTCTTCCCATCCACGAGCCAGGCTCGGCAGCCTGGGGATACGTCTTTCGCTCCTCGCCAGCTTCAGCGAGGTTGTTGCGGAAGCGAAAGGCACGACCACGACGACTCGGGATTCCACGAAGGCGCGTTCGAGCCGCAAGTTCTGCTGATTGATGCGGGGTGCGAGTGGAAAGACTACGCAAGCGATATCACGCGGACGATCCCCATCGGAAACGGGGGCAAGTTCACGGAGAAGGCGGGGCAGGTGTACGAGCTGGTCTTGCGCATGCAGAAGGTAGGTCAAACGGGCTGCCCAGATCTCACACCGTGTGCGAACGTGGCTCAGTGGGGCTGATGTGTAGGAAACCGAGGCCATGGTCAAACCGGGCGTACACTGGGACACGCTGCACCTCCACGCGCACAAAGTGCTCATCGACGGTCTGCTCTCGTTTGGCATCTTCAAAGGCTCGCCCGAAGAGATACTTCAGTCGGGTCTCACTGCCGCGTTCTTCCCGCACGGTCTCGGCCATTCGCTCGGCCTTGACGTCCACGACTCAAGGCAGTACCTGAAGCGCGAGTTCGTCGACCTGCCGGAGGAGAGCAAATCGACTCCGGAGAAGCTGTACACGTACCTGCGTATACGGCAGCCGTTGGCGCGAGGCATGGTCCTCACTGTCGAGCCGGGCTGTTACTTTGCGCCGCAGCTGATGGAGGAGCATGGTGTCTGGAGGTCGCCATTGGTGTACCAGGAAAGGCTCAGGGAGTATGTGAGCGTCGGAGGAGTGAGAATCGAAGATGTCGTTGTGGTCCGCGAGGAGGGGCCGGAGAATCTGACGACGGTCGGGAGGGACCGGGACTGGGTAGAGAAGGCGTGCTCAGGCGTGGCGTAGCGGCTTACAGGGAGGATTTGTAGAGTCTAGTATTGTGCGCACGTGAGGTACTTTCGAATTGGCACATCCCTTGCCGCACCTCTTTGAGCCCTTCTGCCTCTGGGTGGGACCGAATCGTTTACAAGTCGATGTTAATTCAGCATCGCGGGTTATCGCAAGAAGCGGTGATTCAAGGTTTGAGGACTTGCTGATGACCGTGGGCTTGGTGCTCTAGCAAACCTGCCCACAACCATGCCGCACGCTTGTGCATGTTCGTAGCGTACGGAATGTTCGATGACGCAACCGATCGAGCTGAGACCCGATCGAGGATTCCCAACCAGAGTAGAGCACCTCGATCGAAGCGAGTCAGGCACCGGAACCAAGCGATCATTGACCGACTTTTGGCTGATCAATAAGGTTACGCACAACCTCGGGGCATGCCTGCATTCACTTCCCTCCCTTCTCCTTCACTCATCGCGGCGACCATGTCAACGTCGCAGCAGTCGACACAGCCCATAGGTGGGGCGGTCGTCTCGGAAAACAAGATCGCCTCGGAGATTGGAACTCGCATCCTCCAGGCGGGCGGAAACGCCGCAGACGCCATCGTCGCTACGACGATCGCGGTTAACACGACGTCGCCTTACCACTCCGATCTGGGTGGGGCGGGCTTTGCGATTATACGGACGCCGACGGGCGACTTTCAGAGTCTGAACTTCAGGGGGTGTGCGCCGGTGAGTCAACCTCGTGCACGCACATCGCACAGCCGAGGCTGTTGGGGGGTAGGCGAGGGAAGGCTGACCGGCAGCAAGCAGCCACGCCGGAGTTCTACCAGACAGCGTCGACGACGTATGGCGGCAGTGCGGTCGCTACCCCGAGTCAGATGAGGGGTCTTCAACAGTTGCATGCAAGGCATGGGCGCCTGCCGTGGAAGGAGCTGTTCCGGGATTCGATCGAACTGGCGAGGGACGGGCAGGGCATGGGCGCTGACATGCGGCATGTGAGTTCAGGGTGGACTCGAGTCAGAGAATGGGCCCATTGCGGGCCCAGCTCACGACCAGTACATCACGGGCGAGATCAAGGGCACGACGCGGAGAGGGACGTACATGGAGGACAAGATGTATGCCCCGTTCTTCGACGACCAAGGCGAGGTCCTGCAAGTTGGAGAGAAGTACAAGCGGGTAGAGTATGCTCGTGCGCTGGAGCGTATAGCGGAGAAGGGAGTGGACGACTTCTACCAGGGGGAGATCGGACAAGGGATCATCAGGGCACTGCAGGAGAAGGGCGGATTGATGACCATGGACGATATCAACGGTGATTTGCTTGCCGGCCGGTGGCCAGTTGTGCTTCGTGCTAACACTAAGACTACAAAGCGGAGTGGAATGTTGCGCTGAGTGCGGACTACAAGGGATACAGGCTATGGACTATCCCCGCACCCGCATCGGGATCAATCTGGCTGAATACGATGGGGATTCTGGGAGAGTTTGATGTCGAGGGGGCTGGGAGCTTGGCGGATGTGCATCGATTGACAGAGGCGCTACGAGTGAGGACATCTGGTGATCATGGCGAATGGAGCTGATGGCAGCTTGCATACGGCACAAGAACGCAATTAGGTGATCCGGACTTCGTCGGCGGCTTGGATGAGGCGCAAGCACATTGGATCTCAAAGGAGTATGCAAAGGAGCGAGCGGCGATGATCGATGAGGAGACGACGCAAGAGCCGTCATTCTACAAGCCCCCACTGTCAGTATCGCTCATAGCTTGAGGGACACCTGGGAGAAGAAGAGAAACTCGGGCCGGACGCTGGAGCTGATCCTGCAGAGCAGACATCAAAGTCGATAACGGAACATCAAACATCACGGTCGCCGACTCGGAAGGCCTGGTTATCAGCATAACGACAACAGTCGGTCTCCCGTTCGGCTCGAGGATCATCACCGAGCATGGCATCGTCTTGAATGACTCGATGGACGATTTCTCCGTTCAAGGTCGACCCAACAACTTTGGCTATGAGCCAAGCGTGGCCAACTATGTCGCGGGCGGAAAACGACCCCTCAGCTCCAGCTGTCCCTTCATCATCACTGACAAGGATGGTCGCCCGATTCTGGCTGGAGGCGCTGCCGGAGGAAGCACGATCATCTCCGCCAATGCGCAACTTGCGCGGAACGTGCTGGATTATGGGATGTCAGCGGGTACGTATCGGAGGACGTGTGTGATCGTGTGACCGCGCCCAGGGCTTACGCACAGCCGAGGCGCAGCGCGCAAGTCGACTGCATAATCAGGTGATGCCTAACGTGACAAAACTCGAACGCAAGTCGGAACATCAAGGTATACAGGTGGATGGATTCTCGGAGGAGGAGGCCAAGGCGATAGAGAGTAAAGGGCACAAAGTAGAGTGGATAGACGGTGAGTTGGGCGATGTCTGCCGACAGACCGAGCTGACGGGACAGTAAGCATGAGCACTACGTGTGGGATCAAGTTCAATTACGACAATGGGCAGGTGGATTGGGAGGCGGCTGCTGAGCCGAGGAAGCACGACTCGGGTGGGAGCGTGTGGCAGCCTTGAGTCTCGCCACGAGCATGGAGCATGACGGCGGGTGCCAATCCGACCGTTTAGCGGTGATAATCCAGCATGATGCATGCATGAAGACATGTCTGTCAGATTCACACTCCAGCGCTACCCTTTCAACAATCATCTCGAACAATCGTCGCAGTTCAACCGAGGGCATGGCTCCTGGGAAGTCGCCGGACCGGAGATGGCCGAGCGCAGCCAGCGAGAGCGGCTGATCGCCGAGCTGCAAGCATGGTCGGGATGATAACCTGCAATTAACGAGCTTGCGCGACATGAACGAACAATCAAAAAGCTTGCGTCTGACCAAGTTGTCGGTCCGGCTATCGACGTGCAAACCATGACCACGTATCACACTGTTACGCTCGACGACGGTGCCGTCGTCCCCGCTCTGGCCTTCGGGTGCGGTGAGTTTGCACCTGCCTCGTGTAACTCGAGTATATGAACCCTCGCTGAAGCGCAGGCACCTCGCAAGCCTTCCGAGATTCGTCCCTGGTCGTCCAACAAGCACTGGCAGCGGGATTTCGACACCTGGACTGCGCATGGCACTACAAGAATGCCAAGTACACTGCCCAGGGTATCTCCTGCGCCGGTCTGAGTCGAAGCGACGTGTTCATCTCGGTCAAGCTGGGGGACTTTTACGGCGAACCGGAGGATTTCGATGCGGAGGAGCAACTGGAAGCTGTGTTGAGCGACGTGAGTGATGAAGGCTTCCTTCAGAGACGATCGACTGAGGGCAGTTGGGCACCGACCATGTGGACCTGTTGATGGTGAGCGTTGCGCAGAATCCGGACAGCCGAAGCTGATGGTCAGCTCCATGGAGAGATCCTCGTGCAGTCTGATGTGATGTTCGCGTGGCGACAGCTGGAGACAGCGAAGAGGGCAGGAAAGGCGAGATCTATTGGCGTCTCCAACTTCTCCACCAAGGGACTGGAGGCTATTCTGGCTTCCTGCGAGGTGCGTTCTGCGGCGCAAGACGTGTTCGCTCCGAGACCGGTTGTTCGTGCATTGCCTCTCCCCTTTTGAACAGGCAGGCGTCTACCTGTCGGCTCCGCAGCCGACACGCGCTTCCGCGCTCATACGCTCGAACGTGGTCCTTCGGCTTGCAAAGCAGGAGTCGGCTGAACTTCAGATCGCCCCCACGGTGAACCAGATCGAGTTCCACCCATACTGCTTGCCGATCTATCTCCCGACGCTGCTTCCACTATGCCTACAGCACAACATCGTCTTGTCCTGTTACGCGCCCCTTCTCTCCCTCGTGAGGCATACCGGCGGACCCGTAGACTCGGTCGTGCAGCAGATCGCCCAAGAACGTGGGCGGAACGAGACCGAAGGTCAGATCCTGCTTCAATGGGCGCGGCAGGTCTCCCAGGGTATCGTTGTAACGTAAGTCGAGGTCTTCCAAGCCATCGCCCGCCACGCGGATGATAATAGCGCTAGGCACCAGCTCACTGTCAGGACCACGAGCAAGCCAGAGCGAATGGCTGAGCAACTGGTCTCCTTCGCGCGAGGAGCGGACTCGGTGCCTCCCCTATCCGACGGACACTTGATGATGATCACTGACGCGGGAGCTTCTGCGCCGTACCGCAACTGGGGCACGAAATGGCCATACTTCGTGCGTGCCGAGCGGAAGTCGTGACTCGGCAGAAACATAGCTGACCACAGATGCAAGGCGAGGGCGGCTTCCAGGATTGTCCGGCGGGATCGACGCATCGCAAAGCGCTCGAATCGCCGACGGCTCATCTGAAGTGAGCGCCGTCGGGGACATGCATGCCGCCATACCGTGCATTTTGATGCGAGCTCTCACTGATCTCCGGGCGGCCGCCCCCTGGGACCAAGCTGCCCCTGATGCTCAAAGGACCAACCGCCAAGAATACATCAGATCCGCGTATCATCACACACCTAGGGGGCGGTGCGAAACACCCATATTGCACTGCAGATTCGGAAGACCGAGAAGCCCTTTGCATGCCCGGGTCCCCGATCAAATAGTCAGACACAGGCCTGCGAGGTATAAGAGACATGCTTTGGGGACTCTCCACGGTCCCATACCTCCCCGTCAGTCAGGGTTGCATCCTCACTTTCGGAGAACAGCATTCACCCAGCATTGGCCTCGAACATGACAACCGCGCTCGTCAGACTGAACGATGGGACCGACATCCCCGCAACGGGATTCGGCACCGGTGAGTGCACTTCGCCCGGTGATGTGGATCACCTGCGGTTCCGTATTGCCAGCTGGCATGGACAGGAGGCCGTCGAAATTGACTACCAGCAAGTTCCTTCTACCTCCGAGACTGCTCGACGGTGGTGCAGCAAGCGCTCGAGGCAGGCTACAGGCAGCTAGACTGCGCGCAGAACTACGGGAACCAGCAGCACGTCCGCAGGGGGATCGTGGCGTCCCGTGTGCCTCGTGAGGAGCTCTACATCACCACGAAGATCGGCGATGTCGGCGCCGACCCGAAAAACTTTGTCGCCAGGAAGTTCTTTGACGAATGCTTGGCAGAGGTGAGAAAACACAACAAAGCGGGTGGGGGCCCTCGCTCAAGGCACAGCTCGAAACGGACTACGTTGATATGCTTCTCGCGAGTCAACATGGGCAGCACGTCAGGCTGGGCTGACACCCAGCTTCACTCGGATGCAATCACCACCGACCCCGTGGCCGCCTGGAAGGAACTCGAAAAGATCAAGAAGGAGGGCAAAGCGCGGTCTATTGGGGTTTCGAACTTTACGACCAAAGCCCTCGAAGCGGTCCTGGGGTCCTGCGAGGTAAGAAGAGCATGAAGCTTTTCAGACCTCACTGCATATTCCCATGTAGCACCTTGTTGCTGACGGCGGACAGATCGTACCTGCATTCCACTCGATCGAGTTCAACCCTTACGCCCTGACCACGTACCTGCCCACGCTCCTCCCGCTCTGCCAGAAGCACGACATCGTCATTGGCGGCTACAGCTCGCTTCTGCCGCTGACTCGTCACAAAGACGGGCCGGTCAACAGCGTTGTCAAGCGAGTTGTCGCAGAAAGGGCAATGAACGAGACGGACGCGCAGGTGCTGCTGCTTTGGGCGAGGCAGGTAGCCGGAGGACCGATTATCACGTCAGCAAGCCGCTCACTCAAGGTCACTTGAGGCTGACCCACAGGGCAAGCACGGACCCCACTCGCATGGTGGAGGCTCTCAAGCCGTTCCTGACGGGCTATCCCAACCTGTGCGCGACTCACCTCGAGGCAATCACCGCCGCTGGGGCGGCCGCCCCTCACCGAGAGTGGGGCTCGCACTGGCCATTCGTAGTGAGTTTCACAGGAGCGGTCTTGCTGTGGCGAATGTCGGTGACCGCAGATGCCCGGCGAGGGGGGCATTATCGCCTGTCCGCCCGGAATCACTCACCAAGACGTCCCGGAGGAGAATCTCCGCTACTGGAGGATGGTCGGCAAGATCTAAACTTTGACATTCAGGCCAGGTAGCTTCTGTTCCATGTATAAAGGCAAATGTCAACCCAAATGTCATTGGACGTCTCTGCATTTCACGTTGAGCGCAGCCCCGGTAAGTGCCTGCTCGATGGATCGGATGGCATGCCGCCACCTCGCCTGAAAAACCTAGACGCAAGGCGAAGACGGGATCGAGGCTTGTCCGCCAGGACCGACATTCAACCTTCCTCAAGATGCCCAGACGACGGACAGCGTACGTGATGAACCTCGGAAAGGCGTAACATCATGCTTGCATGTAGGCCTGCTCTGGCGAGATATTACAGCTTCTGTGGGATATACGACTTTTACACTCAACTCTGCGCATTCTGCTCTGTCACGTTCCACCGCTGGTTCTTCTCTGCTTCATGCTGCAACGCCGTCTCCACCTGTTGCGCCTGACCCGCCTTGGCCAGGTCAAGCAGCACGTGCAGGTCTCGTGGGCCGATGAAGTTCTTGCGTCCGTCCACAATCCACGTGATGATCGAGATGATGGCTGCATGTCAGTGGATGACGCACTGAGGCGGACACAGGTCACTCACTAACGATCCCAAGTACAACAACCGCGTAGTTCATGTTGTTGCCCGTGACCGGCAAGTCGGGCGGGAAGAGGAAGAAGACAGTCGTGAAAACGGTGAATGTGATGCCGATCTGCGAGTCAGTGTACGCCTGTACGGTCTCCGACGTCGGCACTCACTATGTTGGCAATCGGTCCCAGAATGGGTCCCAGCGTGAAGGTCGGCTTTGGCGCATCCGGGAGGTACAGTACCTTTCTTCCTCGAATCAAGACTAAAGCAACTGCAGGTCAGCGTCCGATCAACGATCCCGAGCGACAGTTCAACGAACTTGGAATCGAATACGACACATTGAGGAAGACTACCGAGCTCGATAGAATGGCGTTGAGAGCGCTACTGCTGCCGAGGTAGATGCAACCGAAGATCACAACGCAGACCGTGTTCAACAGGACCGCAGGGATCGGCACGCCAGATCGGTGCATGATCGAGAAGAACCGGGAGAAGGGCAGGCCGTGGTCCCGGGCGAACGAGTACGACATCCGCGACGAGGCGCACATCAACGCCTGGGCGGTGAATGCCATAGCGGCGATCGGGAAGACCTGCAGACAGATTGCGCCAGCCTTGGAACCGGTAGCTTGGTACATCGACTCGAGTAGTGCGCCGGCAGCGGACGAGTTGACCATGTCGACGTTGTTGATGCTGAACAAGAGGCAGATGAGGAAAATGAAGGAGCTGCTGGCGCCGATGCACACCGCGGCAATCATGACTCTCGGAGCGTTGACGTGCGGGTTCGGCATCTCCTCGACCATGTGAGAGACGGCGTCGTAACCTGTCAACCCGAAAGACGATTGCAACAGACCGAGGATCCAGGCGACACCGTCGTTCCAGCCCGACTCGTTGATGTAGGTTCGGAAGACGAAGTCGCCGGATTGAAAGTTGGGCGAAGCGGTTGCGAGACAGACGATGATGATGACAACAGCGCCGGTGAGCGACCTGCCCGTGAGTTTGGATAATGGGGGAAGCGGGCCCAGCTCACCAGACGATCGCGGTCTTGTTGACGATCGGCAACAGCCTGAGCCCGAAGATGTTGAGCGCCGCCGCGTACAGCATGTACGCAATGTAGATGACGAAGATGAGCCAGCGATTGATCTCGTAGTCCGGATGAGCAAGGGCGATCGCGCCGGTGATAAGCCCGCCGGCGAGTGATCCGGCGGTAGCGACGAGGGCGATCCAGCCGGCAGTAGCGAACCAGCCGCAGACCCACGAGATGACCTGCGAGGTGAGCGAAGCACAATAGCGACCAAGTTTCAAGACGGCTCACCGGCGCCCACTTGGGTGGGGACAGGATGGCAGACCAGTGGTATTGGCCTCCGCTGCAAGTCAGAACAGGACTTGGCGAGTCCCGACGGAAGCTCACTTCGTGGGGTAGACATGGCATCTTTGAATCAGCGATGCCTGTGATAGCCGCGAGCAAATCACTCACATCTCGGCGAGACTAGCTGCCATACACAGGTTGCCGATGAAAGAAGGGATGATACCCCAAATCACAGCGGTGGGTCCTCCTGAGGGAAGAGCAAGGTTGAGCGACGCCGCCATAGCAGTCCAGCTGCCGTGAGACACGGTCGCAATAAGTTGTCGCCGAGCTTACGAGTTGAGAACCGCATAAGCCATACCGACTGGCCATGAGCTCTTGAATTCAAGCCAGTACACACTGCTCCACTCACTCAGACTGAGCAGGACGAAATTCCTCTGCGGCACCCCTCCACCCGATAAGAACCCGTCTGCTCCCTCCGTCCTACTCTGCCCTGCATACACTTTCTCCCCCGTTGGCGGTACGTCTGCAGCATGGTGCGGCTCCTTGGCAGTCTGGACCGGTGCGATCGTATCGGCTTCACTCTCCGACATGGTGTGCGAGACAAAATGTGACTGCTGGGAAGAATATATCGCTCTGTCCGGCTTGTTTTTCGTTTCGGGCTTGCTTTTGCTTCTGGTCTCTTATCGACCAATCGTGGGTGCGCGAATACCGACACTCCGAAGAGATATTGCGACGCCTACAGACTTAAGCGAAGGTCGAGGTCCCGGGGGGTGCTGACCGCAGGAAGTCGATGTCAATGATGTGCCGCTGGTGGGATGTTAGGCGACCTGATGCTCGTTGCCGACGCTTGTACCAGGCTCTTGTAAACGAGGCAGGGGTAACGAGGGCTCCTTGCTGCTGGTACTGGGGGAAAGCGAACGTGAGGGTCAATGGCAAAGTCGCAAGCGAGGTCATGATGGATAGTCGGTCTTTTCCAGGTGGAGTGACAAGTGACTTTGGTCTAAAATTGGGCACACGACGACTCCGTCATGCGCCGGAAATAGACCGCACAATCGCTTCCAAGCCTGCCGTGGGGCCTCCATCCTCACCGGAGAGACGTCGATGCATGGCGTACCGAATACGCATCTCTACACAGATAAGGCGGGACCTGCTGAGACCTGATGCAGAGTATGCAGACAACCTAGCGAGGCGCGTACTGCGCTGAGTTCGGGCGGCAACGTGTCCGCGCTTTACACGATAATAATAGCCTTGGATCGTTTACACATCTGGCAGGCTAAGCGAGCACCGACATGAGGGATCACCGGCCCGATCAGTGAGTAGCTCGTGGCTGGGTCATCGCTCGCACCTCTCACATACGCCCGAGTCTGCCGAGATGAAAGCTTCTCCTCACAGGAGGTGTTATGGTGGCGGGCGACGCATACATCCCGGCTATCGCCTCGCCTCGGATTGCCGGGTGCCGACCACTCTTCGAGTCCACTCACGCCTGCAACAACTCCATCGGCTCGGATCAACCACAGTACGTCACTCATAGCCTTGCTCCTATCATCGAGGCTGACGGGCAGAGCAAGAGATTGCGCAGGCATTGGCCACCCCTCGGCCGAGAGAAGCCGAGCCAAGTCGTGCGAGTCAAGTCTTGTCAGGCACTGTCCACCCGCGGCTTTATTCTCTTAACTCCGTTGCCAACCAAGACAACCCCTCGGACGTCGACCCTGTCTCAATCTCATCGACCTGCTGCTGCCCCGAGTATGACCAAGCAGGAAGTACTCGGCACAAGAAAGAAGGTTCTTTGAGGATGGATCTGCGGCTCTTCCCCCTGACCCGCTGCAGCCGACTGTGCCGAGCGATGGTCTGACTGGGCTTGGCATTGATCATGCCGGTTAGATATAACAACCGTGAAGGCGATGTGGATCGTCCGACACAGCCCAGCAGCCTACCCACGCATCACCATGAGCACTCAAATCGCTATCTTCTTCGGAGTGAGTAGTGGGCCTATGCGCGAGTGCGGTCGGCGGCAGAGAAACAAGCTCACCATAGGCCACTGGAGCCATCTTTGTTGTCTGCCTCTTGGCCCATTGGATACGCAAGTCCAGTAGCTCAAACCGGTGGGTGCCGTTCCGTGATCTTCTGGCCCGTTGCTGCCCCGTGGTATCCTGTGCTGACGGCCAGGCTCGGCAACGTCCCCACAACGCAAGCCAGGTTCAAACGAATCTCGAGTCTCCCCGTACCGGTCACCACTCCCCAGACTCGGCAGGGTCCCTCGTCCTCGCCTGCTGTGCCAAGTGTGACACGCGCTCCCGTCATACGTATAGACTCTGATCCCTCCTTGCCAGCGTATACCGGTGAGCTGGAATTCGGATCTCAAGCTATCACTCGCTTTATATCCGCGCGTCATGGCTCATACCAGCCCGAGACCTCGCTCCCCCTGCACCTGTGTACAACCCGACCAGCCCTCCCGGCCGGGTCTCCCCGCTGTCCCTCACTCCGAACTCTTGCGCTGCTTTGCCGGTCACCTACCCCGTAAGCGAGCCGCCGGCAGTCACGCCATACGTCCCCACGCCGCCTGGAAGCCTACGTCCCCCGTCCTATCGCAGTGGGAACAGCCAGTCGTCCATGGTTCGAGCCGTATTGGAGGCTGGGGCCGATAGCGCAAGAGGGGTGCCTGGACCATCACCACCCCAGTACGAAGTGGCTGTCGCGCGACGAACGCAGTTCTAAGCTTGTGTGAACACGGATTTGAGGGAAACGGTCTATAATTATTATGTATTGTGTACTTCTTCGAGGTGCCTAGACCCCGGACGAGCGACACCGGCGTCCATTGGCTCCAAGCGCGCTTGTTTGTCACGACGGATCTACGAGCACCCTCTAAAGACAGTGTGTTTGTGGTCTTTCAAGCCGAGACAACAGAGCTCGAGGCTGGTCGACCTCGGCTGGCGCTGCAAATCCCGCAGCAGTACATACGCGACCTACCGCTGTTGATGGTCTACCTCCACCCCAGACGCCTTACTACATACACGGGGGGTGCAGTACAACGTCCGCCAATCGAACGTCCTCCCTGGCACACAGGTACTTGGTCGATCTAGTCTCGTCAAACGTCCGAGCTCGGACAACAGTGACGGTCGCGCCCTACCCGCCTAGATCCGGCCGTATGCGAGCCGCTGTAACTAGGGACAGGGTTTACGGTCTGTCACCCAAGTCTGCACCAGATGCACAAGCGCCGCCTCCTTGTACGATGCAGGATGACGAGGTTGGGTTTGTTTGGCTTGGCTGTGCTGCGCTGTCACGCACGTTGTGCCAGTAACAAGCAGTATGATATCATCGTGCCGTCAGCTCTGGCTTGCCAGCTAGATCCGCCGGAAACTTGGCTACGGCCCGAGTAATCGACTCCAAAGTCTTGGCGGGACGGATAAGCCCGACCTCCCCCTTTCGCCCGGTAATCATCGCCTTCCGGCATGAACGACTGATCTCATGCCGGTGGGGTGTTGGGCGGTATCGCCTCCGGATCAAGCAGCTCATATACAGCTCTTCGTATCGGTGTTACAGCGTGTGAACACGCTTTGTTCCGATTGATCCCTCTCCATTACATACGCACTCTGTACAATCAACCTCAGAGCACTTATGGCGTTGTTCCCGACAAGGAATCCAGTCATCTACGTCGTTCCCTTCATCGTGAGTATCCTGCAGAAGGGACAGGCCGTTGGGATGTTTGCCGTCACGGTGTCTCACCACAGGTTGTCGCTTCGCTTATCATCCTCGTCACATTGTTCCGACATGGGCGGCGCATCTACACATGGAGCAGGTTCAACCAGTACCAAGGACAGGTACAACCGCGGTACGACCTCCCCGTCCACCGTGCGCCGCAGCGACCCTTCACCGAGCCGTACTACCCGGTTATGCCGTATGGTAAGCATGGCTGGGCGCAGACAGAGCGCCAAGACCCCTCGCCTCGGGTGCAAGCGCTAATGTCCAGGGTCGACGGCGCCAGCTCAGCCCCCTCCTTTAGTCACCCTGTCACACCACCGCGGATCTGCCGCTGCGCCTGTCACTGTGCCCATGTCCAACGCACCTACCATCACACCTTATATGCCTGACTCGGCGTCTATCACGGGGCGGAATGAGTTCTTGCGGGAGGCGGACGAGGAGCGGTATCGGTCGCCCCCGTCTTACGAGTATGTCGCTGGCCAACGGAGAGGTTAGAGCGCCCTGAGGGAGGACATCGAGAATAAATATCATACGGATTACATTGAGACCGACACTGCTGTTGTAATAGTAGCAATCATCTGGACGTAGAAGCCATTGTGAGCGCTTGTAGACAGAGACTATGGTGGATTCCTCGTCAAAGAGCATGTATGTATGCAGTCGTCTCGAGGAGGCCAGTCGGTGGTTCTGGCACATTGTGTTCTCTCGTTACGTGTAACATTTGAGTGAGAAACAAAGCACCCGGATCGGCAGAAGGAAACTCACATGGTCGACGCTTTTCGACATGCGCTCAGTGTGAGCAAGGGAGTCGGCCTTGGCCGTACCATAACGAAGCGAAGGCACAGTCGTCCAAATACCTCCACGCTGTTACAAACAATTTGCTCTGAGCAGCATGAACCCAACACAGTCGGGTTGGGGAGGCGCCATTCGTTTGTGACAAGGCCTTTGAATCCAGCAAAGACGACAGTCAGAGTCTAGTCTGTTCTAAACACATGCCGCTTCTTCGGCGGCTCGGCAAAGGGGAGACGTACTACTTGTAGTGGGTCCCATGCCCCTCCGAAGTCCGGTTCGCTTCCAGACTAAGACATCGGGACCGTGACCCGGGCCAGCTTCGACCTAAATCTAGTCGAAGCTTGCTGAGCCCACGTGTACCCTATGAATGCGATCGACCCCAGCGCAGCATGGCGTCGCCCGCATCGGTCAACCTAGACCCTTCGCACTGGTGCGGCGTTCAGACCATTCTGCTGTTCGGAACGACAGATCGTGCCCATGTCCTGTCCCTGGATGTACGGATCTCACTTTACAGCAAAGCCGGGATCTGCCCTCCCGCAGCGCAAAGGTGAATGCCGCAGGCGAAGGCTTGAACGCCGGTTGGCCGATTTCAGGGAGTTTGCCGTTTTTAGCTTTGATTTAGTGTTGCACTTGTGATGTGTTTTTCCCTGCTCCCTGGGATAGATGACTGGTTGGACGGGGCGTCGCTCCCGATGTTGCGCATGCCATCGTCCCGGTTGAGTCTATTCTACATGACGGCATGATGTCAGATTGGCTGGGCGGTAAGGGCTCAACCATCAGTTTTAGACCCGCACTACGGTCAGACGGGAATGCGCTCAAGCCAACCAGCAGCACAAGCGCCAACGCCAGCCTCATTGCCCACACCCAAAAAAAAACGGGGCTAACTTGATGTGACCGAGCGATGGACCAGCACACACATCGTGGACGATTCGCAAAGATTGGGTTGATCGGGATGCTTAGACTTTACTCTTCTTGACAAGCAACGGCGTCCAGCAAAACGGTCCGTCTCATCCTGTAATCCACAGGCAAGGTGCAAACCCGGTGAGGGACGACACGCATCCCATCGCACCCCTATACAGCCGCCGCGTTCGCTTCATATGCCGGCCGCCAGACCAAGCATCCACGACAGGGTTAGACATCAACCCTCACTCAACAGCTCTCCGCTCGACACACGCCCAAAAGCACACCGCCAATCAACATGGCACCAACAACGCTCGTCGCTCGTCAGGATATCCCGTAAGTGGTGCCAGAGCTCGACCGTGTGGGTCGAGACATATGGCTGATGATGCAGCTCGTACGACCCCGTCTTGGCATCAGATATGTCTTCGAGCTCAGTCATCACGGACCCGTCGCAGCCGGGCTTTACAGGCTGGCCGATGCCGCATTGGGGCGCAACTGCACCGGCAGGCGCTGACGGCGGTATGGATTTGAGTGCAGGCGCTATAGCGGGCATTGTTGTGGGTCACTTCCCTATTCACAGCATGATCAGACAGCCGCTGACGGGATAGGTGGGCTGTACTGTCGCGTTGTTCGCGCTCGTTGCAGCGCTTTACATGTTCACGCGCCATAAAAAGGCTGAGCGGAGGGACTCAATAACGACGCTGGTAGACCCAGAAGCGGAGGCGGAGGCGCGGAAGAAGGATGACTTGACGAGGAGTCCTAGAACGACGTTCGAGCGTCTGCATGACGGTGTGTTGGCTGAGCGCGGCACTTCCCTTCACGGCTGATGCGTAGTGGACGATCATAAACGCGACTCTGGGTTCTGGAACGCTGAGACGAGGACGCAGAGGCTGGGCTCGGCTGATACTTATGTAGACGAGGTGAGCTTACCGACTTCCATCCGCTTCAATACTGTGACTCATACGTCGCAGACATCTCAGCAGCCAATCCCGCTTCATGGCATGGTTGCAAGCGGCGGTCGTGCCCCCGACCAGCGGGCTCCGACATATGAGGAAGTTGCACCAGCCACGGCAGGTGGATCGCGTCCATGCGGCCCCGACACGACATCGGGGTGAAGTGCGTCTAGATGCGAAATACACTACACGTTGTATCCTATATTATGCGATCTTGTCGATCATCGACGGACAATGTGTTGACAATGATCAACGTTGCGTAAGCCCATCGGGAGGTCGGGGCCGCGTCGCCGATGACTCAAAGAGACGACCGGGACCGCCGTGGATCAATCAGGCTGCGAAACACACCGTCAAAGGACCTTGTAACCGCCAAGTTTGGTTATTGTTTACCATGGCCGTATTGTTCGTTGTCCACCTCTTGCTTCTGACCGTCTGATGACTGGTCTCCAGCTGGCGTGTTATAGGCGCATCGGGTTGAATCCACCTCTGCCCCGTTGACGCCTCACCTTCCCCCGACTCGCAGCTGCCTCGCTTCCACGCACAATGTCGCCCATCCGAAACCTCACCCCGGTTGATGTCAGGCTTAAGCGAGCCACTGCCGTTAGCTTCGGAGAATCTCAGGCAACGCAGACGGACGATATCATGCCCATCCTGGGCGGAGCGGTTCGTTTCGTCTCCTCCGCTCCGTCTCTGCCGAAACGGACACCTCCTGTGAGGTCGTCGCTGACCCCAGATTGGAGGCCTCATCGGGCTCGCCGTCCTAGGCTACTGCGTCATCTGTCTCTGGATTAAGCGCATGGCCGGGTCGTGAGCGCGCCACGTAGTGCTCGGGGAAAGGCTTATGGTAGTGCCAACGCCCAAGCCCGCGGTCTTAGAGGATGGATCAAAGGTCTCGGTTCCGCTTCAGCTCCTCGAACCGAAGGCTCTGTCGGGTCTGATACCGTCTGTTCAGGCGGTGGGAAGGGTGCTTTTGATGGTGCGACATGCAGTACTATCGGTATCCACCTGGGGAGCTGATTGCAGCCCTTCCCTCCCCTCGGCTCGAGCGCGACTCCATGGTCTCTGCTCCCATACCCATGTTCACTCCGCCGCCCTCGGCCAGATCAGCCACAACGCCTGAACCTAGCCCTCCTGTCACTCCTTCGACCCCGACCATGACCACCAATCCCGACGTCGCAAGTCACGGTTTTGGCCAAGGTCGAGCTCGCGTGCCGGGGTATTCGGATGGGCCCGAGTCGGCCGTGTTCCCCCCGCAAACTAGACTTTTCGTCCCGGATGTCGCTTCCTCCGCACCCGGACCTCTCATACCCCCGCCGCCATCGGAAGCCAAGGTCACCCATCCTCGTATCGCCGGACCAGCCATCATCCGCCCAATGAGCGACAGGCGCGTCTCGTGGATGACCGACTTGACCAACTCGACGGTGCCGGAAGAGAAAAAGATCAAGAAGCAGAAGGCGGCACGGCTGGCGTTGAGGTCGTATCAGCAGGAGGCGTCGAGATCGTTCTTGGATGTCTGATGCGCGGCCTGACTATGGGTTGAGAGGGTTTGGGGCCTGCTTGGGAAACGCCGTGTTTAATGCTTGGGCGCGATCAGACCATAGGAGGTAGGGGTACGGCAGCATGTATCACGATGATGTCGCTTTGCCCGACATGATCAATCGGAGCGAGTCCCTCATCCGCCGCTTTGCACGGCCAGCAATGGGGAGGAGTGTACTGGCAAGACAGAACGGCAGATTGCACTTCCGGGACCTGAAGGCGTGGACTGATCGGCCGAGCGAGTTGCCGGGGAATTTCCGAAACATCGCACTCGTCGTAAGATGACTTGTCATCGTCACCATCATGAATCCCGAGAGTGTCCAAAGCCGAAACAGAAGGCAACCACATCATGATCGAGCTGTGAGTTCCATGCGACCACGAGGGAAGCTGCGTCAAGGAGTAAACTTCCAGACCCGCTCAGCTGATGAGCCAGTATGACGTTCAGTTCGCGGGCGGCGTCAAGGTGAGCTCTCCTGAAGTGCAGGCTGCGCCGCGCACTCATGCGTTGCATGTCACAGGGTGCACGTGAGGCCCGCTGGTGTGGGCTGATTCTAGGGCGCAATACAATGGACGATAGGCGGAGCAGCGGCTTGCGCGTTCGCACATTGGTACTTTCCGCTCTTCCGGTGCGTTCCCCTCTTGTCAGCGACTCCGCGCCCTTCGCAACGGCTGATCTCCAGCCGGCAGACACTTGCGTTCAAAGCCTTTCTGACGAGCTCATGTAAGTGGACAGCCTGTGCTCCGCTTGCTTATCGCCATGCGATGATCACAGCTGATCAAGCAGGTGGTTTCGCCGGCCTAGTCGTCGGAGCAGGTCAGTCGAGCGCGACTATGGCTCGATGGAGGGGTGCTAATGCTAGATACGCATCTGCTCAAGTACGAGGCCCAGAGGCGGCGCGAGGAGAACGCGATCAGGCGTATCGGGCAGATCGAACTGGGCAAGCAGGGCATCATCGCCAGCGAGGGGGAGTATCGGAAATGGAGGGCGATGTACGATGAGCAGTTGGGCGTGGCCAAGGCGAAGATGGACAAGGACGCCGAGCAGAGACGGGGGATGGGCGGGATCGAGGGCGAGGGCAAAGGTGAACATGCGGGAGCCAACGCTGGAACTACTGAGGCTTAGAGAAGCAAGTTTGTAATGGCGGTGAGTCCGCGTGAGGGCAAGCTCGTCGACGCAGAAGTCTGGTTGACCAAGCAGCCATCCCCGCGTTGGCGACTCCGCCCATCGTTGGTGCACGTCGTGTACATTGGTCATTACACTGTATCAAACATCATGTCATGCCTATCATTGCAGCACACCCCGTGACAAACTCCCCGCAGCTCGCCCTCAGATGCACATCATCGGATTTTCATCTGGTATCGACACGATCTCTCCCGGGATCATTGTCGCCATCGCCGGTGTCTGCCCGGAATGCGTCGTCGAAGGTTCGCCGCGTCGTCGTCATCACTTCCCCTCTCAGCAGAACCGCAGTCCTAGAAGTAAGTGATGGGCACGTGCAGGGATCTCCTCATCTTCGTCGCAGTCCTGAAACTCGACGATCTCTTCTTCCTCCTCGTCCTCGCGTCCGTCCGCCGTCGTCACCTTTGGCGGAGCATCGACAGCGGGCGCCACGCACTCCATCCACGCTTGCACTAGCTCAGGAGCCTTGACGAACTCCGCATAAGACTAGTCTTGGCGGCTGCGTCTTTGCCAATGGTCAACCGATACGAATCCAAAACTCGTTGCGCCGCAATGATAGCTTCTGGTCGTCTGCCCCACGCCGCATGCAGCTGGAATAGGGCTTCGATGATCTCGCCCTGGCCATCGACCCGTTGTTGACGGTTCATGATGCGGAGCGCTTCATCGATGTCCTTCATCGCTCCTGCGTCGTGCTTTGCCCATTTATAAGTATCTCCCTCCCACACCGAGCGGAGTTGAACGACCCGACGTATCTCATGTTCGTCCCGCGCCAGGTGGCCGATGCTCTTAGCGCAGGCGGCACAGGTGCATATGAAGCCGAAGTCGTGCAACACCTCGTCACGGCGTGCTGCTCTATCGACCAGCGAGTCGGTCAAGTAAACACGCCGTGATTTCCGTATTGGCCGGTATGTCCATCAAGGCCAGAAGCGCTGCGGTCGGTCTCACTAGTCAAGACACCCTGAGGGTGACGCACTCATCTCGTGCTTCCGACCGTTCCACCTCCAGATCGCATTTGGGGCGCACGAACATCCTCCCCCTCGGCGCGCGACACGCGCCTTTCTTCAGCTTTTCCCATACCATGCTTAACAGGGGGTATCGCATTCGACTACGTAGCGCGCTACACACATTCATCATGCAGACAACATGATCGTTATGCTACAGCCATCCACCTGGTTTCCCGTCGCGTCCCCAGGTATATCTCCTTGACAGCCCCCGCCTCGCCCTCTTTGCTCTTCGGCAAACTCCAGTCGCCCTGTCTGCCAGGGTAAAGCGACGTGATTCGGTACCTCTCGCCCTCCTTCACGTCCACACCCTTGGCGTCCCAGACGGTCAGCATTGCATTTCGGAACGTCGGTCGATTGCCGTCCACTGCATCGCGGACTCGCACCATGCGGAAGTGCCTCACGTCGCGCGGAGGGTGAATCGACTAGGGTCAGTGACCCGGCCGCTCCGCCACTTCCGCGCCCGCTCGACTCACGTTGAGCTCCGCCTGAACGTCCTCCTGACCTTGAGACACCTCTTGCTGAAGCTTTTGTGCCGCATAGACGGCCAAATGGAAAACCATTGCGTCAGAAAGCTGGCCCAACATCCTATTCTGATCTTTCGCTCCGAGCAATCGCTCGAACTGGTCATCGATGTCATCTGGTGGTGACCCTGCTTGTCAGATCCGACATACTTGCACGAGGGCGAGAACACCCACCGGCAGCGGTCTCGATACCGTCCGCCGAAGAAGACAGCGTCTCCGCCAAAGACCGAAGCGGCTCCAAACCAGCTTGCATCTCCTCGTTCAGCCTGCTGATCTCGCTCAAATATCTCTCCTGCTCGTCAGGCGCACTTCTCGTATCGATAGGTTTCCAACTGACCTGCCATCGATCTCGGCGGACGGCCTCCTCGGCCTCATTCCACGGATCCTCGTGGGTTGACTTATCAGCGTTGAGCCAGGCGATGTCGAACACCTTCGCAATGACGACATCTATCATGGCGACGATCCCGCCGTCCGGAGACAGGCTAGACAGTCCAGCGACGAATGGCGGGTGCAGACCGAGTCTGGCGTCCCACTTGGCGAGGCTCGTCGAGTTGCCGGAGATACTCAGACGCGATTTGCTAAGCGCATCGAGGACTTCTTCGCCGTCTCCCCCAGATTCGAGCTGTTATCAGTCGAGATCTTGCAGATCTAGGCATCGCCACGCACCTTCGCACCACAAATAGCCAGCTTCTGTCCGACTGTGATCCGTTGTCTCTCGACCGCCCTTGTCAAACACGTGTCGATCTCCGCGTTGATCTTGTACCACCCGTCCGTCAGTTCCAGGAACGGCTTCGTCCTGCCCGCCTGTCGGCTATCTTGGTTGCCTTTGTTCCCATTTCGTCCATTCTGGGACGCCATTCCACCTCTTGCGGTCGGTCCTCCCTTCTCGGACCCTTCATCCAGCATCACCCATCGAATTGCCGAAACCACCAAAACCATAGGCACCGCGCCGGAGCTATCATGCTCCTGTATTCTCCTCACGATCGGTCTTTCCGCTCGACCGATCTCCCGCTCGTATCGGTACTTCAGCTGGTTGATCACCTCCGCCCAGCACCATCTCGTTCTGAACAAACTCGGTTGAGCTCGGCAAAGTCCTGCCAGCTTCCACAGGATCTGAGCGTAGTGATTGTCCACCCATTTGCGGGTCACCAAGCGGCATCCGTCTGCTTGCAATGCCACGAGTGCATGTCCCGGTCCCAAGCGATCGCCGACGTCTTCATCGTTGAAGAAGTATTGACATGCGCTGCAGAGGTCGAGGTCCCACAAATCGCCCGGTCTGCTATGAGCACAGATTCACGGTGTGAGAGCCGCACGAACAGTCCCATCTCTTCCAGCTCCTCACGAGCATAGTATCCAGGCTTGAGGTACGCCTCGCGCATCGTCTGGCGGCCTGGTGGCACTGCAATCAGTTTTAAACGCGGTCCATGACACCGGTAGCTCACCAGTGAGGTCGAACGCAATCTCATCTCGGACCACCTCCTTCGGCATCGGTCCCCTCACTGGCGTCCCCTGACTTCCTTGCATCGCCATCCTTGCCTTCGCGCCTCCATCCTTGAACGGAGTGCTGAAAGACGTCCTGTTGCGCTTGACTGATGTCGGCCGGGTGCCCACACCTAAGCGCTTCAATGTCGGCGTGCGCATTTCCGGCTTGATCACAATTGGTTTTCCCTTGGTCGGGACGGAGAATGTGTTTGTATGCTGTTGAAGTGGCGTGCGAATCGAGGGCATCGGGGAACGGAAGCTGGGTGTCGAGGGACGCAGGAAGGGTCGAGAAGGCGTGACGAACGCGTTGCCTGCGGGAGGGATGGGTCGACTGTTTGGAATATGCGCGTCGTCGGTGTCCGGCTGAGAAGACTCTCCAAAGATAGCGAAAGCTGTATCTCGAGAGCCCGACTTTGTGGGTGCTGGACTTCCACTAGCAAAGGCGAACGAGGTCGAGGTCGACGGCTGGTCGGAATCAGCGAAGAGATGGGCGACAGCCTCGCGCGAAGACGCGGGATGTAGAGGCAAAGCGGAGCCAGATACTGGTGTGAAGGTCGAGGTGCGGGTGATCAGCGGCTCCTCCAAGTCCTCGAACAGATTGGTCACAGCAGCGAGTGCTGACTTGGAAGGTGGCGCGAGCGGAATGCCACTACCAGTGGTGAAGCCTGACGCGAGTGGCATCGCCCCCAGGCTGGGTTGGGCAAAGGCTTCCTGTGGGGTTGCGGCATCATCGAGCTCATCCATGGGATCACTGAAGCGCTCCAAAGCCTGGATTTGAGCTGCATCAAGGTCCGACAGATCTGCGGCCTGGTGGACGTTCGCAGCAAAGCGAGGGGGGTTGTCGGCGGGTGACCCGAAGTCGTGACTGATCTTGCGGCGCTTTTGCGGCTGCGGGGTCGCGAAGCCATCGAGTTCGTCACTGAACAGAGCAGCGGCTTTGGCGAGGGACGCGGCTGATGCCGGAGGAACAGGTCGTCCCGCCGCGGTTGTGAATCCGCCGGGATGCAAGGCGGGAAAGGCGGTGGTATCGGCGTCTGGAAAGCCGGCGGAGAAGTGGTCCGTATGGTCGGCAGTCGATTCCGGGAGCTCGACAGCTTCCTGAACGATCTGACGGCCGCGGGCAAGAGCTGCAGCAGAGGGAGGGGGAAGGCCTTTGCCAGCTCCCGTGCTGAAACCCGTGAACCCGCCGAAGGTGGGTGGCTGTGAGATGATCGATGCGAGAAAGGGATCTAAAGTCAGGATGACGCGGTCGGAGGAGACTCAGCAGCAGCGGACCTTCTGCCAAAGTCTTGTCCAAGTCCTCGTCATACTCCTCGACCTGTGCGAGGTCATCCTCGTGCTGAACACCTTCCTCCAAATCAAAATCGTTCAGGTCGTCCGAACCGAGCCCGGAGAGGAGATCGTCGTAATCCCCCGACATTGCTGAAGGTCGAGTATCGACCGGGCGATGTGCTGGGTGCCCGGATTTGACTGGATGGAAAGTCGAGTAGGATGAGAGGTGCAGTGCCGGGTGGAAAAACAAGTCGCGTCCATGATGCGCATCGACGAGACTGGGTGGCGAGGTATAGAACGCGATGTCACGTGACACGGAGATGGCCGTATGACGTGCAGTCTCATCAGCGCAGGAGAGAGATCAGGGCTTGAGCGGGCGAGCTGACCGGACCATGTGGGCCCATGGGCTGAAATCTTCGGATCCGTGATTGACTCAACCCGTATAGTTGACATTGCTCGCAAACAGCCAGAAGAGGACCAGGTGGGAAGCACCACGGAGACCACTCGTCGTGTGACCAGCGGCACTGCGTTGACGGATCTACAGACAAAGGACGGCTCGGCTAGAACGGTCCTTTCCGACTTGTCCTTCTTACGCTTCTGGTATCCACGCCTTTCGGACGGTTACCTTTGTCAAGGCTTCTCGACCCCAATCTCGTCTCTCCCGGTGTGGGGTATAATAGACAACTCGGCTTCATCCAGAGAGCTGGCAAACCCTCGTTCACCGGAAACACCCACCGCCCTCTCGAAACATGCCGAATCTTGTAACAATCTTCGCGACGGCCATCATTCCGGCCTCGTCTTTGATCTCCCTCACAGTCTACCTCACACTCCACCCTTCCTCACCCATCCTACGGCTGCTCTCGCGTCCCGTTCAACTACCAATTCATCGTGACGAGGCGCTGGACGGTACGCTCGAGCATGACCCTTTCGACCTCGCCGACCCCGTCATCCGGAAAGACGGGTACCCAGTTGATGCGGAGCGGTTTTGGCGGCGTACGAAATGGATGAAGCTCGCCTTCTTGGTCACTATGCTCCCTGCGGTCGGCGTCAACGTTCTCCGGCTCGTACTCATCGCTACATCACACCTCGAAGGCGACGAGCTCACTCGGGCTCTGCTCGTACCAATCCTGCTGATCCCTTCCCACCTCGTCACCCTCTTGCTTGGATTCTGGTACCTCGGGCATAACGAGATGCACGCGCACTGGAACACCACGATACACCTCGCCTTCAACGTCTCCATGCAATTCCTCGTCATCGCCACGCTGACCCTGCTCCCCTCCGAGCCGCTTCCGACTCGCCAGACCGGCTTCGTAGACCTCGCGCTGGCCTCTTCACCGTTCCCGAAGATGCCACATACGGCGATGCAATGGAGCCGACTTCTGCTGCCCTTGCTGCATATCCCGCCTTTGGCGATCATCCTCTCCATCCGCCGCGGCCCCCCGTTGCATTTTCCACTTACCGCGATCTATCCGCCTCGAATCACCGATGCGATCCCCGATGGTGCGCCCGGAGCGGATCCGACCAAGACGAATGTCAATGAAGAGACACAGGCTACTATCCCTGAATGGCTGGTGTTCAGCTACGCGACGAATGTGGTCAAGAAGGGATCCATCAGCGAGACCATGGACGTCTGGGACCTGCCGGTATTGCAAGCCAGATTCCGTAAGTCTTACATCGGAACTAGGGAGGGCAGTGCTGACAGGCAGGTGCTCTGCCGCATTATATGAGCATCCGGAAGATATATGGACGACAACGCAAGCGGCTGGGCAGGATGGAGGGCTTCAATCTGTTGATCAAAATCGTCAAGGCGAACAAGAAAGCGTTTATCATCCGTGAGTCTTTGCACAATCGGCTTCATGTCGCTCAGCTCATGCCAGAAACTATTCTTGTCGCTGTTGGAGCGCTCGGATACTATCTGCCCCACTATATCCTGAAGGTGTTCCTGGATTACCTGACAAACGACCCAAGCCGATCCATGCCCGCGTGGGGCTGGCTTCTCGCTTTCGGACTGTTCATCTCCAACGCGACCTTCACTATCCTCAACGGCATCACCTTCTCGATCGGTACGACCACGCTGCAAGCTGGCATCCGCCTGCAGCTAAATACCCTCTTGTTTGCCAAAACGCTTGCCAAGAAGGACATCGCGGCCGCTGCGGAGATGAGTAAGAAGATGGCGGAGAAGGACAAGGACAGCAAGGCTATCGGTTCGAGCAAATCCAACAAGAAGGACGGCGATGACAAGGCCGAAGACGAGGATGAGGAGGGCGTGAGCTCCAAGTCGCAGATCATGACGCTGTTCACGGTGGACGTGGATCGCGTGACCGATTTCGTCTGGCACGAATTCGCGCTCATCGATGCGCCGATCGAGTTGATCGTGGCTACCGTCTTCTTGCTCAACCTGCTTGGCACTTCGGCAGCGTTTGGTCTCCTTGCGGCGTTAAGTGAGTCATGGTCGCATCCAGGGAGTGCGCTTCTGATGATAGTATGCCTGCCGCTCAATCACTTTGCGGCGAAGGTTGTCGTGACTGCGCAGGAGAATCTCATGAAAGCTCGGGACTCGCGAACGGCGTTGATGAACGAGATCCTGCAAGGCATCCGGATGCTCAAGTGGGTTGACGGTCGAGAATCAGACTCACATCAACTAACAACAGGTTCATGGCCTGGGAACGATCATTCGAGAAGCGGATCAACGGAATCAGGCAGGATGAGCTGCACTGGCAGGCGAGGAACTACATGATTGAAGTCTGCTTCAATTGTTTGTGGGCGCTTACCCCGGTCTTAGTCACCGTCGTATCATTCTTGGTGGGCTGAATCTCTAGCCAGTCATCCTGAACTGACGAAAGCACTACACCCTCGTCGCGAAACAGGAACTCACCCCTTCTGTAGCCTTCACGTCGGTTGCCATCTTCTCCGAATTGCAATATGCGCTCAACGCCCTCCCAGAAACGTTCATCGAGGCTTTGCAGGGTGAGCACCGTCACCAATGTTTCCCTTCCTGAGTCGCTGAGGGTCAGGTTTCGTTTCATGCCGCCGGATCGAGAAGTACATGTCGTCTGCGGAAGTTCCCCGCGCAGAGTTATCCGAAACGGCTGGCGATATCGTCTTGAACAACGCTACTTTCGCCTGGCCTCGTGATGACTCGGGCGACGCTGTCGATGCAAGCGGCAAGTCTACGGCAACCACGCCCAAGACCGCTTTTACCCTAGCGGACATGTCCCTCACCTTCCCCCGCGGGGAGCTCTCGCTCATCTGCGGACGCCTCGGTGCGTGTCTGAACAATCCCTCATCCATGTCGTTGACGATCAGGGTCCGGCAAATCGCTCCTGCTGAACGGACTGCTGGGCGAAGCCGATCTCGTCGCAGGGCAGATGTCTTGCCCGCGATCGTCGCCCGATCTGATGGCGTCCTTTGGAAACGCCAGCATCAAGCCCGAGGACTGGGTCATCCCCGAGATGATCGCGTATGTGCCGCAACAGGCTTGGCTACAGAACGCATCGATCAAGGACAACATCATCTTCTCGTCACCGTGGGATGAAGATCGGTACAAGCTGGTCTTGGACGCGTGCAGCTTGTTGACGGATTTGGAGATACTGGAAGACGGCGATGAAACGTGAGTTACCGGTGTTCGACCATTGCGGCTGCGGCTGATGGTAGTGAGATCGGTGAGAAAGGCTTGAATCTGAGTGGAGGGCAGAAGGCGCGAGGTAAGTAACAGTCTTGTGGAAGGTATGCGGTGTCTGACTGTAGTGTCCCTGGCTAGAGCTGTTTACAGCCGAGCGGGGGTCTTGCTCCTTGACGATGGTGAGCTTTGTCTGAGCGCGTTGATCCCGAAAGCTGACGGTGCAGTGCTGAGTGCCGTCGACGCGCATACCGCCCATGCTCTCATGGCGAACTGTATACAAGGCCCGATTCTCGCTGGACGCACTGTCCTCCTTGTTTCACACCACACGGCCCTCGTTTCGCCGGCTGCTGCTTATATCGTAGCGCTCGAAAATGTGGGCCAACGGCACTCATCGCGGATCAAAAAGCTAACAAATAGGGAAACGTCAAGTTCTCGGGGACCCGTAGTGACTTTGTCGAGGGCGGCCTGATGAAGGAGCTGGACAACGAAGATCAGCAAAAGCCTACCGAGGGCGAGCAGAAGGAAGAAACCACGATCGAACAGCGTGAAGCGGAAACATCGCCCAGCAGGAAGCCCGTCAACAAGAGCTTGATCACACTCGCCGGAGAAGAATCGCAGGGCTCCGGAACTTCCACGCCTGGCACTTCCTCCGAGACCAGCTCTATTGCGCCCGAGGACGAGGTTACGCTACGAGACTCGGAGGAACTCGATGCAAAGAAGCAGAAGGATAAGAAGGAGGGCAAGACGCCGAGGAAATTGATCGAGGACGAGCAGCGTGCGAAGGGAAGGATTGCATGGCCAGTGTGGAAGACGTACTTTGGCGTAAGTACTGCGCTCAGCGATGTGTGCTGCGTGGATTGAGCTGATGCGCAGGCGCTGGGAGGACCTTTCTGGTGGATCCTGTTTGTCATTGCGCTTTCCCTGGCGATGCTTGTGCCCGTCGCGGAGAAAGGATGGTTGGAGAAATGGACGGGGAGCGGAGCTCGTCGGGGCGAGGAGGCACACTCATCGACCTACTACGTACTCGGGTACTGCATCGTGGGTGTGATGATCTTAGGGCAAGGGGGACGTGCTGACGGAAGATCACGCTCGTTGGTGTCTTTGCGTCGAACATCCAGTATGCGGTGGTTTACTACGGCTCGCTCAAGGCGAGTCGCAAGCTGCATAACGGTGCGTGTAAACGTATGGTGATGAAGCTCAACTGACGTTCAGCGATGCTCAAGACCGTCTTGTTCGCCACGTTACGCTTCCACGATACTACCAGCCGAGGACGGCTATTGAACCGCTTTGGAAAGGATATCGAGGGTCTCGACTCGAGCATGGCTGACAACTGTGAGCTTAGATACTCTCCAGGGCGTGAATTCAAGGCTGACAGGCAGTCCTGCGAAGTGTGGCCTATGGTCTCAACGTCGTCGTTACATTCGTGTCAATCACGTATATCGGCGGCTGGCCATTCCTCGGCGCGGGGCTGTAAGCTGGATATCACACCAGGTTTGTCGAGTTAACATCAGCGTCATGCTTGTTCTGTACTACCGAGCCGGATCTATCTACGGCCAGACCTCGCGGGACATGCGTCGACTGGACTCCGTTACTCGATCGCCTCTGTACTCGCTGTTCGGCGAGACAGTCTCTGGTGTAGCGGTCATTCGGGCCTTCGGAGCCAGCACCATCGCGCTCAAGCAGATGATGCAGTTGAGCGATACCAACCTGCTGGCGTTCTACTGGTCGTGGTGAGTCCTGCGACAGCTTGTACTTGCTACACGCTGACATGTAGGACGGTCAACCGATGGCTTTCGGCTCGGTTCAATGTGCTTTCCGCTATTATCCTCGGCATGACAGCGGTGGTGATTCTCCTCACGCCATCCGTCACCGCTTCTCAGGCGGGTTTCGCCCTCGCATTCGCGACGACCATCTCGCACAATCTCTTGTTCGTCGTGCGGCGTTTCGTTCAGCTCGAGCAGAGCATGGTCGCGCTCGAGCGGATCAAAGAGTGAGCTCATACCACTGGCATCTGCTGAGTCGTTCGGCAAGCTGATGCCAGATACTCGGAGCTCAAGCAGGAGGCGCCCGAAGTGATTGAGCCTCGACCGCCCGCGGCTTGGCCCGAATCCGGCGCGATCACAGTCGAGAACCTCGTCATTCGCTACGCTGTGAGTCCAGCACAAAGACGACGAGCTGTCCAGCTGACGCCCAGCCGGACTTGCCGGACGTGTTGCACGGGATCAGCTTCTCGGTCGCTCCCAGGGAGAAGATCGGTATCGTTGGATCGACCGGATGCGGCAAGTCCACATTGGCTCTGAGCTTCTTCCGGTTCGTCGAGGCCACTAGCGGTCGGATAACGATCGATGGAATCGGTGAGTCTCCGCCTCGCAGGCTCGGGCACACTCTGAGCAACAGACATTTCCAAAATCGGTCTTACGGATTTGCGTACCCGAGTGACGATCATTCCGCAGGATCCGACCATCTTGTCCGGCACTCTCCGCTCGACATTGGACGTGTTTGACGAGTATGACGATGCGGACATCTATGCCGCTCTCAAGCGGGTGCATCTGTTGAAAGAAGGCGATCTTGTCGCCCAGCCGTCTGCTGCTGCCGCGGGCGAAGAAGAGGAGAGGAATGCGAACGTGTTCAAGGATCTGAACAACCCCGTCAGGTAAGATTCAGGCCCTGTACCGGGCGCGGAGCTGACTGGTAGCGAGGGAGGCGATAACTTCTCCAGCGGCGAAAAGCAGTTGATGTGGTGGGTCTGAAGACATGCCGAGAGGAAGAATTATACTGACAGCAGCATGGCACGAGCGATCTTGAGAAGAAATCGGGTCTTGTTCATGGACGAAGCGACGGCGTCCATAGACTGTGAGTGTGCCTTTATTAGCGGGTGATTGAAGCTAACGGTTAGACGAAACTGATGAGCTCAGTGAGGCGCTCGTCTCAGTATATCGTCGGGATCTTTCGCTAACGGTCAGTCTCGAAAACCATCCGAGAGGAATTCTCCGACTCGACCATCCTGACTATCGCGCACAGAATACACACCATCGTAAGCTAGATCGATCGTGGGGATCGTGGTTAGCTGACGCCAAGATCGACTTCGACAAGGTCTTAGGTGAGAACGGCCCGGCGGAAAGTGCCGGCGCGCGCGTGTATTTGAACCAGGGCTGACTGAAGTGATGGACCGCGGAAGCGTGGCTGAGTTCGCGAGCCCCGCCGAGCTCTTGCGGGACCACAAGTCCAAATTCTACGGGGTGGGTCGGGCGGTCCTGGGACCGATTTTTCAAGTGCTATGTCAGGGTGATCGTGCTTACGGCAGTTGTGCAAAGCCACGGGAAGGACCGAGTTCAAGAACCTCAAGATGATGGCCGCTGAGGCGGAGCGGAAGCGAAAAGAAGGTGGGAGTGCTCACTGAGACCGAGCGGGGATGAATATGTGAAAGAGCTGTGCGAGCCTGGCTTCGAGAGATTCTCTGTCGGCAGACTGGTACGCCTCGATGAGTATATCATTGTCGTCTGTCGTTCAAACTATCTGTGGCATCGCATGCAAAGTGTCTGTGGCATCCGAGTCTGCGACCATTGTGATGATTGATGCAAGCGACGGATCGCTGAACCTCGAAGCTGGTACTTGGTAAAACTAGATGAACTTGCATACGCAGTCCTCGCATGGGAAGCGCGAAGGTGGAGGCACAGCCGCTGGCCGCAAAGCACTGCCCAAAGTCGTTCATGGGACCGCGTCGGGCAATGGGCACAACGATCATGTATCATGACGAGGCCGTTGCTTCGTCATTTGTGGCCTTTCCATCCGCCTTCTCGCACTCAAAGTTCGCCCAGATCGGTGTCGCCAGGTCAAAGATCCTACTTGTCAGCCGCTTTTCAATGCGTCAATTCCGAGCTGACTGATTCGTCCTACTGTAGCTACTAGATCAGCTGACAGGTCCCATGGCAATGGCATCTCACTCACCTCAAGCCTCCGAGCCTCGCGATTGGGCGGAGTTTCTCCGTCGAGACTCGCATGGGATCGCCCTCGTCCATGACGAAGTCTTTCTGCGGGTCAGCAACTCAACCCAGCGCCGACTGTACATCCGCTCACCACATGGAACCGGGTGACCTCGCCTAGTATAACGGTGTTGCTTGGCTCGCCCTGCCTGCCGGTGATTGTATACCAGTGCATGACCTTGCATTCCATCGAGTATCCCGATTCTGCCACATGCGGCGGCTTGACCGTTCTGCCAGTTAGCACAGACTGGTGCAGAGCCCAGACGGCCAGACGGGCAGAGGCGGGGGCTCACTCTGACGGACGCGGGGTCAGTCCCGACAGGTCCCACTCGGACACGTCACCGGGCGCGTCAATGGCGGTGATATGCGCGGCTTCAACGAACGTCTCGGAGATGATCGAGATGCAAAACTCGCTCGTGTCCCGGATATTTTGGTTTGTATCTTCTCGTCAACACGGCGTTTGTCTAGTGCGCCGGTGCTTACCCTTGAGACCACTCGGGTTCTTGGTAGACCCGCTTTCGACCGAGATCATCACTGTGGGGGGGTTACTTGATACCATGTTGAAGTTTGACATCGGGGCCAGCTGTCTTCAGCGGCCATGGCCCGGTGAGCGCAGCTTACATTCCTGCTTCCCGTCGCTGATACCGTAGATACCAGAGCGACAGGTCGAGGGGCCTGGACTCAGTCTTGGACCAGCACCGTGCAAGATCCGCTTACGACGCCCGAGATGAGCAACTAGTTCGTCAGCGGTTGATCCCGACCGGCGAACCCGGACCCCACTTTGTACACCTGCCTCCGCTCGTGGTCATTTGGATCTATGCTCCGCCATCCGGCGTTGTCCGGATGAAAGTCGGCGGCATACGGCTGCGATCAGCCATACTTGACCAGCGCGGACCGCTCGTAGGATCACGTACGAGACCGTTCAAACCCTGTCCCGGGATGAACGTATCAGGCGCCTTGGAGACGTACGGCACCGCGCTCGCATCGAACGGTCGGCGGGACGCCTCGAGCTCTGTAGTCTATCAGCTGAGTCCCGTCTTACGACGCTGGGGCGACCCACCCGCGAATGAAGGGCGAGACATGAGTGAACATCTGAATTTGGGCCTTGGATAGGCCGATAAGATATACCTGAGGCGCGTCCACTTTTGCAAGCGATAAGCGCAGGGCCGGCATCGGTTCAGGCCGGCTTCGCCGACGGCCAAGCACGGCGAGCGGTGGTTTGGCTCAGGGACCGAGATGTCACTTTCAGCGCATTGGCTGCCTCATCCATGGACGCGATGAAGTGCAACGTGAGGACGAACCTGACGCCCATACATGAACAGGTCGGTCAGACGCTAACGTATCTCCCAGTACATGGTCTCATGATGCCCAGGGTGAGCCCAGATCGCCCGCTCATTTGCCCCCTCTAAGCTTCTTCACCTCCGACTGCCAATCATACTTCGGGTCGTAGCCTAGTACCTCCCTTGCCTTCTTGATGCTGATCAGGCCTTCTCGGGGGTCGGACGTATCGGGCGTGTAAGGTATATCCGGGAAGATGAGCCTGACGAGATCGGCCGTGGGCTTGACGTGCGTCGTATCGGCATTGGCAATGTTGAACACGTGTGGTCCCGTGAGGCTCGATTCGATGGCGAGGCGGAAGGCTTGCGCGCAGTCTCGCGGGTCAATGTAGCAGAAGCCGCTGCGGTGAGCACTGTCATCGGATTGCGTGCCGGTAGCATGTCTCCTTCTGTTCGTCCAGCTTTGTCTTGCGGGACATCCCGTCACCGCGATGAATCGAAAGCTCGGCTGGTTCGCCCTTTCCATGCCCCGCCAGTGCGCCTACACCATCCCGCACGCCGGCCATTGCGGTTCGCAGTCGACATGGTAACAGAATAACAGGTCCTCGTGAACTCACTTCCAAGCCCGCTGCCACGGATCCTCCTGCCATCCTTCGAACATCCCATAATCCTCCGGGGCGATGACATTGCTGAGACGGATGTTGACGATCTTGGCGGCCGGATCCCACCGGCAGAACTGCTCGCCCATCTTCTCGCCCAAGAGCTTCGCGAGCGAGTAGGACGATTCAGGCCTTTCGACCTCTTCGGTGATGGGCAACTTGGTCGGAGGGTGCGGGTGGAGCGGAATGCCAAAGACAGTCTCGGAGGACGCGATCGCGACGTTCTTGATTCGGAGGGCGCGGGACGCTTCGAGGATGTTGTACGTCTGGAGGATGTTCGTGTGGAAGACGACGTGGTTGGCCTGGGGTGAGCAGGGTCATGTCTTGCGTCGTCATCCCATTCCGAGCGGGAGGATAGACGCAAGAATGCGAAGGCTGAAAGGCGAAACGATCTGGTCAAGATGGACAGGTGAGAGCGCGACGTACTGTTCGCGCTGGGGCTGCTATGGCTGCAAGGTGGATCACGGCATCAATGCCCCGATACCCCGAGTCCACTTCGCCCAAGAGCCCGATGACTTGGCCGTAGTCTTTCAGGTCGCCTTGCAGGTACTTTGCCTTGATGGCCGCTTCGGACGGCGCGGGCGGGACGGCGTCAACTGCGGTCAGACGATCTGCGGCATCCAGTCTTGAGATCCTGGACCCTTGGTGCGACCGTGAATGTTTGAGGATAGTGCAGTGATCGTCACTCACCATTGTACACTTCCCACCCGTGCTCGACCATCTCCCGCACGACCCATCGCCCAAGCTTCCCCGATCCACCCGTCACCACCACGCGCTTCTTCCTGGGCTCGGGAGCGAGATTGGGGTCTTGAAGCCTTCGCTCCGATAGCGCGGCATGGTCGTTGAATGATGCGACTCCAGGCATGATGCTTCGTGAAGTCTCTGCAATGCTTGACTGGGGAGAAGTAGTATCAAACGAGAATATGAATATGTGCACCTCTTCTTATAGCAGGTAGAGGGAAATCCGAGAGACCGGCCGGCTCATAGCGGCCCGCTCCATATATCTGGTAGATCTCGGCGCGACTCTGACCACGCCGGCGCAACTCTGTGCCGAGTTGCATACCCAACCAGCCCAGCAGGCAGGCTACGATGGCTGCCATGCGGTCATCATTGTAGACGGGTGGAGGGGAAGGTGGAGGGCAACGGTCGCAGAAGTGGAGGTCCCAGCAGATGTAAGGGGCCGATTCGATCATCCGGCCCATATCCGGACCGGTCGTCTGGAATCGGGGCCACCTTGGTTCTAGCAAGGGTAAGCCCCGCAACATGATCGACGCCGGATGCTATGCTGATTCGCTGTTCCCTACGCGCCTTCGACGGACTTTACAGCGCAGAGCATGGCTCTGCATGCTTGAGCGCTTGATATCACTGCTTCGTATCACTACTTCGTATACACAGCGATCCTCTGCATCTTCTTCTTGTTCTTCGATCGTGATCATACCTCCGATCCCGTCTATGTAGCTTCTCGCGCAGCCATTTTTGGGCCTATCATCTAGAGCTTGGGCGGGGCGGGCTGGAACGAGGTTCCCTTTGGGTCAGCTTCCGGCCAGACGAACGATCCCTGCAGCTTACCTTCTCAATGCTCGGGCCGAGCTCCTTAACGGCGGCAGCAAGCAGCTCCTTCTCCTGGTCGTCGATCTGTCCAATCGGCAAGATCTTCTCAACACCACCGGGCTGCACGTCAGCCGTGCTCTTGACTGGCTACAACCGGAGGCCAGCTACTCACGCCGAGCTCGATGTTGACGGAGAAGTAGGCGAGGTCCGCGCCAATCTCCTTCTGGACAGCCTGTCCTCCGCTCTGGTCGGCGGTGAGGTCGATGTAGGCCTGGACGGTTCGGGTCTTCTTGCCGCCAAATGCAGCCTGGAGGACAAACTCAGCGAACTCGGCTCCGGCTTCGCGTCAGCTTGAACATCGCCGAGGCGCGGCGTAAGCTCACCCTGAGCCATGGAGAGAGTAGCAGATCCAGCACCGTCTGTCTATTAGTGCGGGCACATGTCGAGCAGGTCACGACGCACCCTTGGCCTTGACGACCTCGTCACCACCGAACTGAATTCGGTTGACGAGAGCATCCCGCTTCTCCTTGTTGTTGAGGATCTCGGCGGGCTGCTATCAGCATAGCTCCATTTTCACCTGGTGTTTCCCCGAGCCCAGACTGCCCCACGAGGCGATAGGCAGGAGAGTCGTAGTCGCCTGCCCACGCAATGAGTGTAGACCTCGACTCACGATCTTGGGCTCAGACTGCGAGAGCAAGGGCAAAATCGTCGCTCCGGAGTGTCCACCAACAACGGGGATGGTGTACTTGGGCGCATCGGAAGCGTTGCCAACAACGGTCGCGACGAAGGTCGACGCTCGAACGATGTCGAGGTGCGAAACACCAAGCAGTCTGTCGTCAGCAAGCCCTCCTCATCATCATTCATCTCGCTCTTGATCAAGTCGAGGGGTCGGCCCACGGTCCGGCGCCCGGCCCGTGTGCACGTCACGAGCGGACTTACCGCTTGGGGTCGTACACGCCGGCCTTCTTCAGCGTCTCGGCGAAGACGGGAACAGTCGAGTTGACAGGGTTGGAGATGACGAGGATGAAAGCCTTGGGGCAGGCGTTGGCGATGGCCTGGGCGAGGGTCGCACAGATGCCCGCGTTGACTTTCTGGTCGTCAGCCTCTGCGATCGGGCTTTGCCATTCATGGCAGCTGAGCGACCGATGCACGGCGCGGAGCAGAGATTGTGCAGAGCTGCACGCACGAAGAGGTCGTCACGGGTCATCCCTGGCTTTCGGGGCACACCAGCCGGAATAACGACGATGTCGCTGTCCTTCAACGCCTTCTCGGCGCCGTTGTCGGGCGGGAGGAAGCCCTGGACTTGGGCAGGCGTGGCAATGTGGGACAGGTCAGTCGCGACCTGCGCGTCAGCTCGAGGACCGCTGACATGCGGACTAGCTCACTCCGACAGCGTTGACGACATCGTAGAGAGAGAGCTCGGTGATCAGGGGGTTGAGCTTGAGGAGGAGGGAAAGAGGTTGACCGATTCCACCTGTGTGGTGTGAGCAGGAACGCCGATGTGCGCGTGGGAATGGGCTCACCGGCAGCACCGCAGACAGTTGCCTTGACCATTTTGTATGGGTATGAGTTGGGATTGGGTGAGAGGGGGATGCAGGGTGCGAGTAGAAAGCTGGTATGGGTGACGCGAGTGTTGGTCGAATAGGCTAAGCGGTATAGTTGATGCGCCGTGAGGGGACGTGATTGGGGACGACGTGCTTCTGGGGTGGACAGTGCCCCGCTCAGATTCGAAATCAATACCCGGCTGCGCGGTCACCCATCGTCCGTCCGCCTTATGCGCCCGTGGTCTGGTCTGCCCCCGGCTAAACAAGCCCGAGCCGAGATTGTTCCGTCTATATCGAATCTGACGTGTTGAGATTGCAAACACGTGTGACGGTATCAAACAAACGCCCCTGCCGGCCGATCAACCAACTTCGTCGGGCGGGTGGAATGGGATTTTGACTTTTCGGAAAGTTGGTCTAATCTGCCTGTACATTACAACAACAGCTCCAATCACCATGGACAGCTACCAGACCCCCCTCTCGTCGTATGTATACACTGCATCTGCGGTTTGTCCCCTGCGATACTGACCCCGCAGGCGATATGCATCCAAGGAGATGTCCAAGCTCTTCTCCGCGGGTGTACGTCCCAGATCACCTGTCATGTCGACCTCGTACTGACAGCTAGACCCGGTTCGGGACCTGGAGGCAGCTTTGGCTCAACCTGGCCATCGCTGAGAAGGTGCGCTGCTCTCTGTCCACCTGACCCGAGGTCACTTGGCTCATTCGCAGGAGCTCGGCCTCGACATCTCGGACAAGGCCATTGAGCAGATGAAGGCCAACCTCGTGCTCGACGAGGCGCAGATGAAGGTCGCGGCCGAGGAGGAGAAGAAGCGAAGGCGTGAGCCGATGAGTGTACCCGGGGATACGATACTCACGCGCAGACGATGTCATGGCCCACGTGCACACCTTCGGCACTGTTGCCCCGGAGGCTGCCGGTATCATCCAGTACGTAGAGCTGCACTGCCCATTGCACCTCAGCTCACTTCAGCTTGGGTGCCACCTCGTGCTATGTCACTGAGTAAGATGCCTTGCGCATCTGAATGTAGCACCCACTCACAGCAGCAACGCCGACCTCATCTTCCTCCGAGAGGGTCTCAACATCCTCCTCCCCAAGCTCGCCGTCGTCATCTCCCGCCTGTCCGCCTTCGCCGAGAAGTACCGCGACCTGCCCACCCTCGGCTTCACCCACTTCCAGCCCGCCCAGTTGACGACTGTTGGCAAGCGAGCCACGCTCTGGATCCAGGAGCTGCTGTGGGACCTGCGTAACCTGGAGCGAGCGCGGTCGGACCTGGGATTCCGAGGTGTGAAGGGTACGACCGGAACGCAGGGCTCGTTCTTGGCCTTGTTCGATGGCGACCATGCCAAGGTGAGCACGAGGCGGCGTGGTCACAAGTCATGGGCAGGCCAGACGACTGACGTACAGGTCGAGGCGCTTGACGAGCGGGTTACGGAGCTGTTCGGCTTCCCCTACGCCTACCCCGTCACCGGACAGACATACTCGCGAAAGATCGACGCGGACGTGCTTGGCCCGCTGTCCAGCTTCGGTGCGACCGTGCACAAGATCGCGACTGACAGTGAGTCGCTCGAATCGCATCAGTCATAGAGATGAGCTCACGGCAGTCCGTCTGCTCGCCAACCTGAAGGAGATTGAGGAGCCGTTTGAGAAGGACCAGATTGGAAGGTGAGCTTGAGGCGCCCGATAGGTCCTAGCAAGCTGACGCGCAGCTCCGCCATGGCATACAAGGTCAGGTTGGAAGACCTGTTGACTCCCTGGGCTGACGTGTAGCGAAACCCGATGCGATGTGAACGAGCCTGCTCTCTGGCCCGACACCTCATGGCTCTCTACCCCAACACCCTCATGACCTCGTCCGTCCAATGGCTCGAGCGAACCCTCGACGACTCGTGAGTCACCACATCTTCTCTGTCCTTGCCTCAGCTCACGCCAGCGCCAACCGACGAGTTACTATTCCCGAGGCATTCCTTACTGCCGACATCCTCCTCACCACCCTGCAAAACATCTCCGAGGGCCTCGTCGTCTACCCGAAGGTCATCGGCCGACGGATCTCGCAGGAGCTCCCCTTCATGGCCACCGAGAACATCATCATGGCCATTGTCAAGGCCGGTGGAGACCGACAAGAATGCCACGAGAAGATCCGGGTGCTCTCGCACGAGGCGGGCGCGGTCGTCAAGGAGCAAGGAGGGGAGAACGACCTCATCGACCGAGTCAAGAAGGACAAGTACTTTGAGCCGATCTGGAACCAGCTCGACGCGCTGCTGGACCCCCGTACGTTCGTCGGACGCGCGCCGGAGCAGGTCGACAAGTTTGTCGCGCAGTGGGTTAAGCCGGCCTTGAAGCCGTACGAGAAGGACCTCGCCAACGTCAAGACGGCCGAGCTGTCCGTGTAAAGCTCGATCGGAGGCTGTGTCTATACAATACATGCATTGGTGGTTCCGAGACCTGCCTAGCCCTGCTCCGAGTAGATCTTGACCGTCTTGTCTGCTCCGCCGGTGATGAGCCGCGTGCCGGTCTTGTCGAACGCGGAGCAGAAGACGCCGGCCTCGGCGTCGAGCGATCCAGGTTGAGGGATATCCTTGAGGTGTTGGAAGGGAAGGCCGGAGTGGTAGTCCCACATGGTCAGCGTGCCGTTGTCCGCACCGGAGAACATGACGCCCTCCTCGTTGACACTCATGGTGTTGATGATCGCCTCGTGACCGACAAAGTTGGTGACAAAGATACCTTCGGGACACTTCCACTTTTTGATGCTGCTTGTCAGTGATGCTCTTACCGTGTAGCGAAGGGGGTAGAGGATAGCTGAGCAGGATTCGTGCTCGACGAGGAGCCAGCCGGATAGCGCAAACAAATTGCAAAGACTCACTTGTTGCCGCCTGCACTGGCACTGGCAAAGCTGTACTCCGTCGGATGGATAGCCAACGCCCTGACCGACTTCTTGTGATGCGTCAACGTAGTCATGCACTTCCCGGCAGCCAGATCCCACAGCCTGTACGTGAGCTCCCGCAGTCACAAGGATACGGTCGCGCTCACCTGACGGTGCTGTCCATGCTGCCTGAGATGATTTGCGGGTCCGAGGCCTGCGTCTTCACGTCCGCGACGGTACTTTGATGGCCCGTCAACGTGAAGATGTTTGCGCGCGTTCGCATGTCCCAGACTCGAACACTGCCATCTCGACCACCGGTAACGAGGACGTCGAGCGTGGGGTGGACACTGACATGAGCGCTTGCCAAGTCCGAAATTTCAACCAAGCTCACGCCATAGTGTATACACCCGAGAAGTGACCGTGGTAATGTCGAATGACCTTGTTCGTCTCCAAATCCCAGCACTTCACCATCTGGCATGAGCGTCATTTGTCCAACAGGGTCCGAGAAGCTCACTTTGTCCTCTGCACACGAGAACATATACGGGTGTCGGTCCGAGACTGCCAGTCCACGGATTGTCGAGATATGTCCCGTCAAAGACAGCTTGAGCTCGCCTGATGCCAGATCCCATATCTGCCGTCAGCATTCATCTACAATGGAATCGAGAGCAGTGGCGCACCTTGATAACACGGTCTCCCGCACCCGTCGCGAACCACTGATTTGCCGGATCGACAGTGACCGCCCGCACCCAGCCCATGTGCCCCGAGATGACCCTTGTGAGTTTCCCTACGCGTCAGTTGTAGATCCCACGACATGGAATGCCCAGCTCACACTGCGGGTGGTACACCGGCTTCACCTCCCTTGCCTCCTTCTTCCGCATCAACGCCTGCGACAGCTTTGATCCTGATTGCCCTCCCTCCGCGGCGAAGCCTTGCTGATGCCTGAACTTGACCAATGATCTCGGTTCCGCTGCCGGTGCGGATCCATTCGTGCTGTCGTCAGCTCGTCCGACGCCATACTTGTGTTTGCTCACGTTGCGCTAGCCTCCGGTCCACCGATCAGCTTCACGCCAGGTCCAGCCGCTCCCGGCCCCGCAGGAGCCTGACCAGGACGCTTAGGTCCTGCTGGTCCGGCCTGCTGTCCCGCGAGCACGGGCGGCAGGACCTGCACATCCCGGTACTCTGCCGCGAGTTTTGTCGACAGCTTGATCTTGTTTCTGCCATGAGCGAGTGCGGCCTGGGGAAATCGAGCAGCGTACGCCTTGGCCAGACCATCGTCGACTGCGTTCACGTCGGCGACATATACCGCGCGTGTACGCTTGACGCTACGGCGAGCGAGCTCGGAGAGGGGCGGGAGGCTGGCAAGCGTTGATGGCCCTGCCTCGTCCGAGCTCGGCGGGATGACTGATGTCGACATCGTTGGAAGATGGTAGGTGGTGTGAGGGATAAGTTCAGCAGCAGCGATATTATGGATGGCGATGTGAGCGTGAGGGAGCGTGAGCCGGAGGCAATTGTCTTTGCGCTATTTTATTCACATTTATCCCCCGCCGCCCTCAACAGCCGGAGCTGTTCCGGCTCACCCGGTTTCATGTGCTTGTGTCAACCATCGTCGACGTTTGAAAGCGTCATTTTGCCGGATTCCAGTGCCATTCCCGTTCCTCCATTCACCCCCAACCTCGCAAATGTCTCAGCTAGATGCATCGACTGTTTCACTACTCTCTCCAAGCAGGAGCGACGGTTACAGCCCTCCTCGGCCCCCATTCACGAACCTAACCGTGCGGTAGCCTGTGTCATCGCCATTCAGACCAGCGCATCTACTCGCATCTGCTCGTGTCCCTCTCTCAAACGACTGCGGCGCCGCCAGCCCCTGTCTCGGGCACCTGGGCGGTGAATCGTCGATCCCTGCACCACCGTCTCCGGGATTTACGCTTGCATCAGATGATACCCGCACCGAGTCGTCACGCCAAAGGAGCCCCTTTGCAAGGTCGCAGATTGCGCTTTAACTTACCACGATAAATGCTCCGATCATGGAGTCGGTTCTCTCATTCACCGTCAGGTACGGGCGCGATTGCGTTGGTCGGTGCGTCGTTCCCTGTCACCTCGAACCGTGTCGGGGGAAGGCCAGTGACGTCGTGTTGAGTCGGTGACCAACACGGTCGGTTCCCAGACCTTGACGACCGACGCCCCGGCAGAGCGAGGTGCATCCTGAACCCGTTATCATGAAATGTCACCCCTCGCATGGTGGGCTGCTTCGACTACTTGCTCAGTTTATTCTACAACCTCACCTTTAGTACCCGTTCTCGATCGACATGAGCCTCTCGACCTTCCAAAGCTCGAACCTCTTTTCCGTCACGGGCAAGGTGAGGAACGCCCTGCATTGTCTCGTCCACAGCTGAGGAAAGACCTGCATCGTCACTGGAGGGGGCAGTGGTACGTTGGACCCTCAGCGGCCAACGGATCAGGGCTGACCGCGAGGCATTGGCAAAGGCATCACCACCGCTCTCGCCGTCAATGGCGCCAAGGTGAGTCTGCGTTCATTGCACTACCCTCCCGAAAAGTCGTAATAACGCCAGGTTATCATCTGCGGTCGACGCGCCGAGCAGATCGAGGTTACCGCCAAGGCTATCAACAAGGCCGCTGGGGAAAGTGGTCACGGAGGGGAGGTCATCGCGATTGAGGCGGACGTGGGGACCAAAGCGGGCGTCATCGACTTTTACGAGAAGTGCGAGAAGCACATTGACTGCGTGGGTACTTCGCGACACTTGTGTAGCCACCAGGATAAGGGGGAAGGTCGAGAAGGACTATTACTTATCGCAGCTCGACTTCCTTGTGAACAACGCCGGCGCCTCATCGGGCTGGAAAGACCTCTCGGCATGGAACAATGCTGAGACGCTCCAGGACAAGCTTATGTCCATCGACGAGTGCGTGCAGTGCGATCCCTCCTCGGTTTGATATTCGTTTCTCGGTTCTGGACCGCACCGCGTCCATTCCTACTAACAGCAGCGCCGACTGGGCCAATATGACCGCCATCCACTGCGCCGGGCCCTACTACCTCGCTGCCAAGTTCGTCCCCATGTTCGAAAAGAGCAACGATCCGTCGATCTGCAATATCACTTCCCTCGCCGCCTTCTTCCTCGCTCGGTGAGTGTTGTCACCGCTTTTCATTTTTCAACCCCGCCTTCCCCCCTCCTCCTTTCCTTCTCCGTTTTGCCACACTATCATGCGCCTTCCCTGCCTTCGGGATAAACATCTAACTGACCTTAGGGCGGTCTGCGAGTTCTCCTACGCCCAGTCCAAGGCCGCCGAGGCGCAGCTCACGCACCTCATGGCCGCCGCGCTTCAGCCGTTCGGGATCCGAGTCAACTCCGTTTGCCCGGGCTTGTTCCCTTCGGGACTGACTCTCGATGGGGAGGGGAACTTCCACGCACCGATGCAGGAAGCGCACAAGGTCATCCCCAAGGGGTAGGTGTGAAAGCACATAGGTGAAAGCCGGTGCTCATGGTAGCCGAGCGGGGTTGTGGGAGGAGATTGCGGGAGTTGTCATGATGCTCGGCACACGGGCCGGCGGGTATTGCAACGGAACCGATATTGTCATTGATGGCGGGTGGCACCTGGTAAGTCTGCGGAAGACGGTGACCATGTGGCGCTCACGTTCAGAACGCGTCGGCACGCGACATCTGAGCAGCTGTTGGTATGGGACAGTGGACGCCGGACACAGTCCGTCCTGTGCGTTCGCGATCCTCGAGCACACTGGATGCGATGCAGCTCTCTACGTACCGTGCAGCGGTCAAAACCCGTCACCTGGAGAAAACACTCAGCTGAGTCGAGGGGAACATACCTGTAAGAAGTCTGTCAGGTGTTGCACATTGGCCGGAATGCCTTGAAGGTTTCGGAGCCTCTTCATGGTGTTCCGTCATCAGCCGGAAGTGGCTTGTTGCCCCCTATATTTCCTTCTGCACAGCGTGACCTGCATCAGTCCCAGTCGCCCCCGACCTTCCAGCCATGCTGCAAAGCGGAGCCTGATATAATTGTTTGGAGGTCGGCGAGACTCCGGATGAGCGAAGGAGGTCGCGATGAATGTGGTCAGATTCGGTTCTGGCGTTACGCGTCGGACTGAGACTGCCTGTATGGGTATATCCTGCAGCTATATGCGATTCGCTGAAGGTCCCCTGCGGGAAGTGGGCGGTCTAAGCAAGGAGAGGGCTCCGAGAAAGTTCCAAAGAGCATTGCCCAGCAGGGTGGCTTTGCCATTGAGCAGATGGCGTCGTCGTCCTTTGAGATCGCTCCGACACCGTCCGGCGTAGACCACCCCAGAAACTAGGGCTAGATGGGCCTCATGTCGGCCAGCGCGGGGACCATGACGTTGTGGGGTCATGGACTTGGGCTCCCAGACAGTACATCTCGCCGCCGGACGCAGGCTCAGGCTCAGACTCACAGACCCTAACACTAATCTTTGCATGCGGCCTTACGCTCTCTGTAAGCACGACGGACTGCATACCACAACTCCCACCGACCCAAGGACACACAGACCTGCTCACAACTCCCAGACTGCTGCCTTGAACTTGGAAATCTGGTCGCGGATCGTCTCGACCTCGCTGTGCCCGACATTTGACCAGAACCCGAATTCCAGGCCGTAGTGAGTCGAAAGCAGCTCCACCGAAGGTGGGAGAAGGTGGAATTTGCCCTCCGAAGCTTTTACGGCTGCGCCTTGTTTCTCTGGCAGACTGTCGAGCTGTGTCGCTGCTCGGGTGACTTCGTACATGGACGAGACGACTGCCTTCTCCAAGCTGCCAATGAGTGGCTGTCCACGGACGACGCGTACACGCAGACTCCTCCTCTGTCTTTTGCTTTTTGGAGAAAGTGCTCAGCCAGCTGACGACGTGATACATGGCAAACGAGCGCCGGGTGTCAGCTTCGGAGGATGGCCATATTAAGATCAGGCCCAGAGCTTGTGCGAGAGTCGCTTGCACTTCTGATGCCCCCGCTGTGCCGTCACGCAATGGTTGCACAACGTCCCAGAATTCCTGCAGCCTGTCGTGATGCTCCGCGTCGTTGATGACCCCGCTAAAAAGACTCTTGCCCTCGACCAGCTCTTCCAGCGGGCATTCTGTACAGCTCTGATGCGTTGAATGAGCTCATTGCTTTGAGTAGCTGGGATGGAGTTGGTAGAGCTTCCTGTATTGCCTGTGTTGGTCTCCATGTCCATGCTCAACCTTTTAAATCACAACTGAGGCCAGAGTGTCCAAAGTCGGGCTTATGTTCGGGAAGCCCGCAAAGCCTCCCTGCCCCTCCACTTCAAGCACGCTAGACATCAAGGTTGCTCAGCATGCCGCAGTCGGTGAAAGGATGAGAGCTGCGCCAAAGGAGGACCGTCATTCCAGCAAATTCCGTCGGCGTGTTCGCAAGTATCCCATGTGTCGCTGTTGATTACGAGCGTATCAGCTGCATGCGCACATCAGTTCTGGATAGCGGGATGCACGACTCGTAGTGTCCCCTCCTCTTGTCTGTCTCCCTTCGGGCGTCGACCGCAAGTCCATAGGTCGCGTTTGATAAGGTTGGCATCAATGTGGGGTGACGTGAATACAGTGGAATACGCTCCACTCTTGTCAAAGTTGACTTGCGCAGCCATTTACACATCCAGCCTCTTCCTGCTCCGGCTCCTCCCGTCTCGAGCAGCACCAGGCACCAGGCCGTCCCTCCCCTTCCTCCCTCTCACCTCCCTTCCCTCCTCATCCACCACGTCCAGCTCCCCGCGGTACTCGTACCCCCCAAAGTCCTTCCCCGGGCTGTTTCTCGACCAGCTTCCAGTGCTGAGCCTCGTCGTGGGCGAGTGCGACTCGACCTCGACAGGCAGGCGTTTCGCCCCGGGCGAGTCCGTCTCTCGCCGGCGAGATCTGCTTCTCGAGCTCGGTTGAAATGTGTCGAGGTAAGGGGGAGCGGTACCGGGTGGCCGATTCGCCGAAGCCGATCTCGACGTCAGGGAAGAGGGGCGTGTGAAGGTGAGGCTTTCGGGGTTGACCTTCGTTGCGGTCGATCTCCCCCGCGAGATGGCGATACCCTCCAACTTGGCGATACTCTCGGCCGTAGCATCCGGGCTCCAGCCAAACATCCCGCCTTGTCCACTTGATCTGCTCCTCGAACCAGAGACGCTGGCTGATCGGCTCCTCGAGTCGGGATGGCTGAAGACATCGGTGGTACGTGGTTCTCTCGAGTGCGCGCGACGCGGCGTGCGGATGGGAACAGGTTGGGTTGTATCCGTGTGACGAGGTTCCAGCAGTTCCCGATGCAGCCGGCTATCTGATCGTCCTCGAACGCGCGATCGCGATCTCGATCTGCTCTTGACCTCCTTCCATCCGACGACCGCATCGCAGTTCTTCACTCGACCGATGTCCCACCGTGTTGCCAGATTGCCATCCAAACATCCCAACAGACACTCGATCCACTCCTTGCCAATCCATGATGGTATCTCCCATTGTCCCCGCAAGATCTTCATCTGCAATCTTGGGTCGAACTGGTCCACGAAGGGCAGGCGACCGGTAAGCAGGGCGTGCAGTATAATCCCGACGGCCCAGACGTCCTGCGCAAGCGACTTGGGGGCCGGAGGTGCGCGCAGCAATTCGGGGGGAGCGTAGGGTAACGATGCGGAGGGGAAGGGCTGGGTTGGCAAAGGTTGATAGTCGGGTGAGCGGGATTTGGGTTTGCTGGGTGAAGGCGAGGGGTGCCGGGATGATCTGCGACTGTGTGTTGGATGGGTGACGGGTTTTGCCATCGGCGGGGGGATGGTGATGGCGACCGGTGTCGATATAATTTGCGCCATGTAAAAGTCGCAGACGAGGACTCTCCCCTGGTGGTCCACCAAGAAGTTGTCCAGCTTCAGGTCCCCATGTAGTAACCCCCCATCGAATCCTGGAAATCCCTCGTGCAGCGCTGCGACGGCAGCAACTACACCCGGGAACCACTTTGCTGCCGTCTTCTCCGAGCCCCCCTCTCGCTTCAACACATCCAGCAGGGACCCTCCGGGAATGTACGGCGAGATGAGAAATGTCGCGAAGGGGGTGCGGTGAATGTCGATCAGGGGAAGAAGGGATGGATGTCGAGGTAATGCCTGCCATGTCTTGATCTCCTCCTCGAACCTCTCCAGTGATCCCGATCGGTCCGAGAGGTCGTCCCTCTTGACAATCTTACACGCAAATTCCTCCCCCGTCGTGACGTGCGTACACTTGCGCACAGTTGAGAATCCTCCTCGGCCGACGATCTTTCCCAGGGTATAGTCCAGTACACGTGCACCCTGACTGTCGGGCGCCAGAGTCGAGCCGGCGCGCAGGGAGTTGGACGACGAGAAATGAGATAGGAAGGCGGATGCGGGCGAGAATCCGCTCGAGGACGCTTCGCTAGGTGTACCAGGAGCGCTGGGACCGGGGTCGGATCCAAAGGTCGGGGAAGTGGACAAATGGAGGGCGTGGTGTGCGAAGAGGGGGTGCCGGGAAGCAGGCGGAGGAGTGTAGTGTGAGGCAGCCGCGGGAGCAGGTGAAGATAGATTCGACCCAGCAGCGGCGAAGCTGGGCAGGCCCGAGATGTCGCGTCGAGAAGGTCCAGCTGCGAATGGCCCAGCGACCCTCATGCTCCTTGCGCGGCGGACGTCAGGGGCCTCGTCACCGCCCGCAGGCTCGGGCGGTGCTGTCGTAGACCCCTCATTGAACGACGCCGATCGGTGTAGGTTGTTGACTTGAGCGAAAAAGGAGGATGCGGGGGTTGGCCCGGGTGAAGCAGCATGCAGCATCCTGATGGTGAGTGTTGAATGGAGACAATGGTGTTTCGGCCATGCTCACGAATCGATGCCACGTGCTAGGGTTGTGTGTGTGTGTGAGAGGTGCTCGTACTCGTGCAGTCGCTCCGTTGTTCGTGTGTGCTTTGTGCTGTGTATGGGAGCCGATGAGAAAAAAAGCTGTGTGAAGGAGATGAAAGGATGTGCTGATATCAGTCCCTGCTCGGTGACTTGACCCGGGATCTCAAGGATGCCCCCTGTGTCAATATGGAGGCCCTGTGTTCGGAAGGACGGGGCAAACGTTCGAAAACGGCTAACGACCAGCCGGATGCCCGAGGAGTGGTAATCGCCGCTCAAATCGGGTCCAGCACAAGACAAACACACAGGGTGGCAATATCGCATGCCTCCTCGGTACAATCATTGCATCGTCAGGTCATCCATCACTCGTCCTCGTCAAGCAACGTGATATCAATCAACTCGGCCGTCTTCTTCTCCGGCGTGTCCAAGGCAACGACGCTGCTATCGTCGGACCCCACCGAGAGCCCCCTATCGTCCCTGCCTGGCTTCGCTTGCATGTCCCGCACGTAGCCATCAATCCTTGCCTTGTAGCCCCGATAATGTTCTACGTATCCAGCGAGGGTCCTGTGAGGGTTCTGTGATTCAGCATTGTTCTTCAGCGCGGAAGACTCTCGACTCACTGCCTCTGCGAACGCTCGCCAGTCCGCCGGGCGGGGCAGCGTCTCTTGAGGCAGCCTCGATACGATGTACGCCGCCATCCTCTTCTCCTCCTCCTCGCTGTACGCATGCTTCGGCCGCTTGTGTTGAGACGGTTGCGAGCCGGTGACCGACATGGGGGAGTCGTGGGACCTCTTCGTCCCGCGCGATTCCAACGAGCCTGACGCGCTGCCTCTCTTCCCAGCGAAGCGACCCTCTCCTCTCGTCCACTGACGGTACCTGCTTGCCCACGTTGCTGCGCTGTATCCTCCGTGCTGTTTGTCAGTGGTCCCTCTCTCAGGACGAAGCAACACTCGCATTGGTCTCAAGCAGTGCTCCTAGCTCGGACAAAGACAGACCGTCCGGTCCCTTAGCACGCGGGCCGTACTTTCTGAAGATCCGATCCATGTCCTCAGTAGGGATAAGAGGCTGCGTACCCCTGGTGAGAATCGGCTCAGAGCTGCCGGTGCCGTTGGCTGGTGTGGTCTCCTCGCACCGAGCAGACGCGGCCGCAAGGACAGCTCCACCGCTCGGATCATACCGCTTGCCGACCTTCATGAATCGACCCAGACCGTGGTCCCATTCGTTGGCGAGCAGTGCCCACTTGGCCGAGGTATACTGCGGATACTAAGGTCAGCCCAAGTGAAGCGACCAAGTCATGTCATCCACTAACCTGCTCCGCGAGAGTGACACCGAGCTTGTATATGCCCATGCTCAGCAGCTTATCGTAATTCTCACACATGATTGTCGCCAATTCGCCTCTTGACAGTTTCTGGGT
>JAHXHD010000159.1:0-17514 GCA_019857685.1 Papiliotrema terrestris | reverse complement strand
TGGGTAATCTGACCGGTGACTGAATGGGGAGAGTGGGTGGGTGCGGGTGCGGGTGCTGGGTGATGTGCTATTGCGCATTCGCCGGGATTATGCCAGATCCCAGGTCCGATCCTCACACATTTCCGGGTGACGCAATTAACGCACAGACCACCACTCTTTCCGTCGGAAGTCCAGTCCCGGTCAAGATCTGATGAAACCGAGCAACGAGCATAAAGTCGTCCTTCACCCGGCCTCCATCAGCACAAAGATGACATTCCTATCCGCCCATCTACCCTTTCCCGAGCAGCCTAAACACAAGCAACATGCTAGCTCGCTTCCGCCTCCCCGCTCCCACCTCCTCGTCACCGACACACCCCTTTCCCCGGCCCATTTCACCGTCCACCACCTGATCGCTTCGGCCATCGCCCGAAGACAAAAGGTCATATGGGTGGACTTGCGCCAAGAAGGAAAGTCGAGCCTGGAGGCGGTGCTGCGGAAGATGGTGAGTCATGTTCGATGATCAGAGTAGGGGGTTTGGCTGACGAGCAGAGCATCATTCTCCCGTCAACAGCGACCAGTTTCAGCCATATCATGCCGACATCGCTGCCCGTTTCAGGACAGGCTTTACGGCCAAGCTTGTACGATGAGGATGACTCGCCGACTCTGCGGCCGACTTACGATGCCTTGGTCCCTTCTCTGGTCGAAGACGCCGTGGTCATACTTGATGGTCTGTCCGAGCTCTTGTCAATCGGCTTCGAACCGGCCGAAGTGACCCGCTTCGTCCGCGCAGTGAACGCACAGACTCGATCCGTGAGTTTTGCAAAACACCCGGACGACAAACTCATGTCAGCGTTGCGCCGTCCTCGTCAGCACCCTTCATGTTGGCCGGCTGGGCGATACACACCCACCAGAGCACGAGCTGCTGGATGGTCTTGTACGCATAGCGCAGGGGTGGTGGCGTGTTGAGGGGCTTAATAGTGGTCGGAGCGGGGATGTCCACGGCGAGGTGAGTCCGGGGGGAGCGCCTTGGCTTTGATAGCTGACAAGTAGATCTCCAGCTTCCCACTGGTCACTGCCCCGCTCGGCTGGCCAAGCGTCAGTCGCGCACAACCGCTGCAGTACCGCTTGGAGGCGAATACCGTCAAGGTGTTTCCCAAGGGTACGGGGAGAGGATACCTGTAGTCCCTCAGCCGGCAGGTATCCCCTCAGCCGTCAGGGACAAAATCAACCTTGGACTTTTTGGCGTGGGGAAAGGTTGCGGGACTCGGGGAGGAGACCAGAACCTACGACACGGGCTGGACTGCCGACCTCTCCCAACCAACCGACCAGATGAGTGAGACCTTGCAGGCGCTCGCGAAGCCGCGTCAGATCCGCTAGCCGCCATTGCGCTCCATACATAGCTCATCCGGCGGAACTTCGACAAGGCGCATGCTGAGGTCTGCTATGCCATGCATGATGATAATGCTCGGGAGACTTGTGCTCCCGCCCCCACCCTTTTGCTTTCCCCAAGCTTCCGCAAATGTCCGTCTCGGCGAAAGAGCAATCGTCATGCCGAGGATAAGCCCAGAGATCTCATCAGGTTCCACCAGCTCTTCTCCACTACCTCACCGACTGGCATGCCCGCGTCCGGCATAGCGCAGGAATACTCGTACCTGACATTGTGAGCCGCAAAGATGGCCCGGTAATGCAGGATGATAGCAATGACGATACCGGCATGCCACAGCTATAAAGTCAGCCTCGTCGTCCGGTACATCTGTGTCCTTTTGGTCACCCACATTATGGCTCATACCCCAGCGGTCGAACTTGCCCGGCCACTGGCATTCGGGCCAGTGGAATGCGTAGAAGACAAGGCCGATAATGTACGCCAAGCCAGACGAGGAGAATGGCGCTGGGATAAGCACGCGTCCTCGGAGCAGAGTCGGGGCTTCGACTGACCGACAAACGCGAGTCCTCTGTCCCATCCGTGCTGATAGAACAGCTGAAGCATCGGGGCGAACATCGCAAAGCACAAGAAGAGGAAAAAGTTGATCCGCCAATTCTGCTCGTCAGCGCGAGGCTCAGTCCAATGGATCAACGTTGCCGACCTTGTACCTCCGCTCGTTGAACCATTTCTGGAAAGGTAGGTATGAGCCGAGGATGCCGCACACCAGGTTGACGGTCGAGTAGAGCAAAACCGTCTTGGGTTGGCAGTAGAACGCGTTGTACAGGACCGTGAAAAACGAAGCGGCGATGAGCCCTGTAAGATCAGCACAGGAGAACCAAATGGCACGAAGCCAGCATACATGAGATGCCGATGTCTGGACGTCAGCTTCGGCGACCTGCAGTACACAGACGGCACAACCTACAATCAACGCAGGCGCCCCATTCGAACCACTTGTACGATGCGCAGCCGGACAGAACGTGCCAACCGGCTGATGAGACCAGGCATGATACCGCCGCGAACAGATACACCACTAGAGTTGCCGTGTCGAGAGGGTGCGGGTCGGTCATTGGGGAAGAGTATATGATGACCTGAGTTAAGCTGGTGCACGATTGAGGGAAAGCTGCGCTACTCACGGGAATGAAGGCGAGGATCAGCACGGTTGGAATGAAGTGGGAGTGGATGTTGACTTCGGTCAGCTGAGGTTATGTCCCCTTATTGCGCTACTTACCCGTCTCGTTGTGCCAGGTAAAAGCAGACTGGATCAGCGGTATGGGCCCAGTGCTAGCATGCAGCGGTATGAAACGGCTGATGGTCAGTGCGGAACCTGGGCCAGCGGCCTCGCACTCACTAGCCAGTCAAGATATGCTCATTGTTTCTCCACGAGAACGGCAGATCCTCGTACTCGATCAACCTCTTCCCATCATCAGCTGCCTTGAGCGCTTCCGCCAGACTTGGCCCCAGCGCCGTCCCAGACGTGACCCTTCCGAGCTGCAGCTCGGCAAACGAGTCCGGATGTGCCAGAAGCTCCGCTGCATCCAGCTCATCGTTGTCGTCCTCGTCGTCTAGACCGACGTCCAGCGCGGTATCGCTCGTGAAAGGCTGTCCCTTATACGGCTCCGTCCTCGTCCGTTGCAACTTGGGCATCTCCGCCATCCACTCCTTGAAATTGGCCGCGCCGAGCGACTTGGACCGCACCGCCTTTCGCCGACTGGCGAAGGCCTGAGCAGACGCGGGCGTTCGGTTTGGGAAAAGGTACTCTGGCTCCTCCTCTTCCTCTGCTTCCGGCACAGCCTGCCCGTCGCCCAGGTCGAAAGAGTGTCTTCGGGACGTCCCCTCCTGGCCCTGTTCCTCCCACCCTAGCCTCTCCCATCCGGCCCATTCCTCGGAGGGGAGCAAAGCCTTCGCGAGCGAGATGACCTTTCTCCGGGCGTGCGTGACGGATCCGTCATCCAAAACGGGCGAAGCTGGCATTCGAGCGTCTGGAGGAAGCGGCCCAACAGACAGGTCTACCATGCGCAGTCGATGTGGCAAAGTGCGGAGCCATTCTCCTCTCGCTCCGAGATTAGGTGGCGCCGGAACCGACAGTTGGGGGAGGTACCGCGTCACATCCTCGCGTAAGGATGACAGGTGGTTCAGCAACGAATGGTTTGCCCCCGCCGCCCCGTCCGGAGCCTGTTCGCCGTAGATCAACCGCCTCCGTAGTCCTGTGCTGGGTCCAGGACCTGCTACTGCCGAAGACGATCCCGCAAAGGTGTCGTCGTCCCCGGATCCAGATACGCCTGAGACCGACGAAGGTGAAGCGGCCTCGTCCACTCCATCTTCATCTTCGCCCACTACGCTCTCGCGCACAGCTCGCTCCACCTCGGCAATGTACCCTAGCAGAGCGGCGCGGAGGCCTGAGATGTTCGGCAGGCCGGGACGGGGGAGGGAGCCTTGTCCCAGGGGTCTCCTCCATGACGGGGGCACAGACGAGTCGCTTGGCGGAGGAGGGGTGGAAGGTTCGGGGCTGGTCATAGCGGGTCGAGCGGACGTTGAGCTTGTCTCAGTGCCGCATACGGTCTTCAAGTGCGATGATGGATATGTATAAGATAGTGCCGGGTATCTGCTGAACGAATGTCGGGGAGCTGACCAGGGGTTCAAGTGCACAGTGACTGCGGTATGTATTACAGTGTGTGCTTATAAAAGGTGGCCGGCTGCAAAGTTGGCATCCTGTCTTGCGCGGCTCGGCGACGACCGACGACCAATATCAGTTCAGCGATCCCGGTACATCCGGTAACATCCACGGCACGTGCATCAAGAACGTTCGTCTAATCTGCTCTCCCCTTGCCTCTCCCGCCGTGGGAGCACAGTGCATACAATAAGAGTATTACAGGTCGTCTAGCATTATTCACAGCAAGTCTGGATCACAACAACCCCTCCGAATCATCCGTTTCCTCCGCCACTCTCGCCGGGCTTGGCACCCTCGGCAGGTCCCTCGGCCTCGGGCTGAGCCCCGATGCGCTGCCCTGCACTCTCGGACCCATCCTCCTCCCTGTGCCAGTCGAAAATGCGGCCTCGATAGCCGTCGCACTCGTGCTGGTCGAGCTGTTGCTCAGATTCCGCTGTAAGCCCTTCTCGCCCAGTCCGAACGGATCCAGGTGGCCTGCGAACGTTGTCATGCTTTCGCGGTACTGCCTCGGACGGATATACGTTGTTCCTCCCAGCTGGCGTGAAGATGTCGCGTACCCCCTTGTGTCCTCTGGATCACAACGAGCCGCGCGTGGTGCCAACGCGGTCGAGTATGATTTGCGTCCGCTGGGCGATTTGGCCGGGCTAGGGGGCAATGTATCGCGTGAGCTGTAGGTCGGCGAGCGCGGAGCGTCGATAGACACCCGCAGGGGATGAGATACGGGTGCTGAAGCATAGTGAGAGGCGATACTGGCGATGGAGAACTTTCGCAGGGCCTCGTCTCGCGATTCCAGCTGAGCGATTTTGTTCCGCACTCCAGGCAAGATCGAATGGCTCGTCTCGTGCGTGTTCGTCGAGTGGTCATCTGATGTCGCGCGACTAATCACTCGGCTCAAAGCGGGCTCGTCTGTGACAGGCTCCTCTCGCGCATGAGGATCAATGTGGAGGAAGTTGACCTGAGCGTGCAGCATGTGATCCGCCTGTCGCCAATTCTGCGAGCTAATCACTTCGGGCGGGACCGCAGCGTGCTTCTGCCCCGCATACTCGAAAGCGCTTGGATGGGCCACATCGGCAAGACGTCCACTGATGCTCTCCGGGAAAGACGCAACGGGAGGTGACTCGAGATGGCCATCGGATGACGCCGAGTCAGATGCCACGGAAGCCGCGAGCCCGGGTGGGTCCTGCTCCGAGTCCGAGCTGGGTGTTGGACTAGCGGTGGGAGGTCGAACCGCATGCCGAAGTGCCGAATTGCCGCTGTGCATTCTCACCATAGGCTCGGCCGAGGGGCTGCTGGAGAGCACTTGGCCGGGAACCGTGCGTGGACTGATTCCCGGGCTATGAGGCGATCGTGGCAATGAGCCGACCTTGACCTTGAGGGGACTGCCTGGCGTAGCGAACGAAAAGCTTGATTTCTTCTGGATGACTCGAGCGCCACTGCCCGGTGCGGGCAGAGGTTCCTCTGTTGGACGGAGCGGAGACGAGATCGGTGGGTTGCTCGATTCCCGCCTCATCCCTAGACCAGTCGACATTGCCGACCCACGCCGTCCGGGCGATCCCCTTGAGCTTAGAGAGCCGTCCCTGTCCTTCGTCGGCGAAGCGATGCTGCCCCGCCTCGACTTGGCGCTGTTGACGCTGAGGAATGCCTGGGCAACTTGCTTTTGGGGATTGAGCCCAGGGTTGGACTCCCGGCGCTTCGGAGTCGCCCCAAACTCGCCCTGATCGGGCTCGCGATCGTACGCATGTTCGTGCTCCTCGTCGTCTTCGCCTGACTCCGCGTGACCGAGGGGCAACAACCTCGACGGCGTCTTGATCGAGACATTTCGCTTCACAGCCTCGTACACCTGGCCCACCTCCGACTCGTTCTCGCTCATTGTGCTGATGGCGAATGAGCCGCCGACCGAACGGTTGTTGTAAGGCGCGGCGTCACGCTCCGGATCGACAATACCGCCGAAGCTGAGCCGAGGGTCGATGTTGAGCTGCGGCAGTTGACGCGGCAGCGACTTGCGTCGATCGAACGAGGGCACATCCGGGCGAAGGTAAGTGTCTTCGTCACCATCGCCCTCTTCCTCCTCTGCGTAGTCGTATCCACCATACTCGCCCGACAGAAGTGTGTCGTCCACATCTCCGCCGTGTACGTGACTGTGATGGGAGACCAGCTCGTCCAGGATCGTCTCGTTGCCTGCGTGCTCGTTCTCGTCTTCATCTTCATCGATGGCATCCTCTTCCGCAGCATCGGCGTTCTCGTCCGCTCCGGCATCGAGGGGTTCGGGGTCGTTGGATCCTTCCTGCTGTCCGCCATCCGTTGGGACTGGTGACATGATCGACACAGAGCTCGAATCGCCCGACTCCAGACCGAAAGTCCCCGGGGTCGAATCGCCTCCAACGATTGGCATGGATACCTCGGCCGGCGTACTAAACGGCTTGTACTCCTCTTCCATCGGGCTCAGGATCCCTCCGTCCTGGTCGATGTGCGGAGCTGCCAGCATCTCAGCCTCATCCGCTTCCAGCTCCCTCGCCGTCGCTCGATCCAGCACCGCCAGACTCATCTGTCGTCCTCGCGCCCGTCGCGCAGCTTGCAACGCCTTGTCCTGCTCGTCGTGCCCCTCGCTGCTGCCCGCGGACATATCTGCCGACTGGCCGCTCTCGCCCGAGTGGCCAGACGTGAATGACCGGAATCGTTCCGGTCGAGGTCGCGCCGGTGTGGCTTCAGCGCTCGGTACAGTGACCGTGTACTCGCTCATCATGGACATTGGACGAATCCTTGCGGACTCGACCCCACTTGCCTCAATTTCGGCCCGCGCACGACCAGCTTGTAGCAAGGCGTCGAGGTGGAGCGTTGTTGAGCTCGCCTTGGCGGGGTTGACGGTCGATAAAGTCTCGGAGGACTTCATCCGTTGAGCTGGACCGTGTGTCGCGGCCGCCTCAGGCGCCGCCGAAGCGGGTATGGTGGCGGGCACGGATGCAGACTGTCTGGCCAGTAGCCGGGGACCGTCGCTGGGCATCGGCGGCGGGTCGATAGACAAGAAGTTGATGAGAGTGACGGGTACGTCGACGTATATGGACCCGTTGACGGTGACTCGCAAGTTGTACAGCACCTCAATAAGTCGCGTTCGCCTCACGCTGAGCATGCCAGGCTGGCGTAAGCATCTGAATGAGAATCTGGCATCCGCGAACTTACCGGAGCCAAGATGCTCAGATCCCAGTGGCCTTCTTCCCCGGGCTCCACGCCCGTCCACCAGCCCTTGCCGGTGACTCGACCAGCGCCCTGGTCCGCAAAGTCAGCCTCCATGACCTCTTCATTCACCTTGCGGCGGGTTGTGCTGGTCTGACATGCATCCGCGTCGGGCGTGCCCATGTCATCAGTGTTCCTGACGGACGTGCGCCTGAAGCGGCGGTCCGAGGTGTCCAACATCGGTTGGGGCGTGAATGTTTGCACCGTCTGCAGAAGTGCCAGGTGCAGCGATTTAATCTGACATCAACCACCGCTCAGGTGTCTCGGGTCTGGAGGGCAATACCCACCTTTTTGGTCGACTCGTTCCGGATTGCGACCTCGCACCATATCCGCTGCCCGCTGACCCAAGACCTTCGGCCAAGAGCCACGCGGACCTCTACTCGGCCCCTTTCGCCTCCCAGACTCCAGCCGAGTCCCTTCTCAACCCTCACCTCGATCGGCTCGGGACTTGGCGCAAGCACGACTGCCGGGTTGAGGTACGGCAGAACCACGATCTGGCGGTAAAAGTGGGCGATAGATCGCTTGCCAGTGGACGGGACGTGTATCTTGACTGAGCCGACGACAACGTATCGCACACTGGGCCCTTTGCCGTTGGTCGACGTGTACGAACCCTTTGCGCCGCCGTTCGGCGGGAGCGTCATCCGGAAGGGTATCGCATGGGACCCCTCTGCGGCGAGGTGGAAACCTTCCTCGTCTGCGTGCGAAGCGAAGAGAGATGATCTGGGCACATTGCGATGGGCAGGATGAGCGAAAAGCGGAAGGTTGTGCGCTTGGTGATAGAAGATGTTTCTCGACGTCGAGCTGAGCTCTGCCGGTCAGCGGATGCTCGTACTTGTACCACCGTCTATCTCACCTTCGAAGCCCACAACGCGGATCTTGCCCCCACCGATTCTCAGCCCCTCGGACCGCTTCCCTCCAGTCACGCGCACTTCCATCCTTCCTCGCACCTCCCCGCCCTCGACCACGCAGTCCCGCTCGAGCACAACGTCCACCTCCACCCTTGCCTTGCGCTTCTTGCTCGCTTCCAGTCGGACCTTCTCGACAGATCCCCCGGCTGCTGACCACCCGTCCAGCACTGGCGGAGACATGACCTGATTCGCGGACAATCTCCGTTTCCTACCGCCCAGCATAACGCCCAGCTCTTGCGACGCGCGCTTGTTTGACGATGTAGGATAGAAGAGCGTCCCTTGTCGGGCAAGTACGGCCGCCCCATCCGAGTGACTTCTTCCGTGCTTGCGGAGGAATTGGGGCTGCGGGTGCCCCATCAGACCATGGGCGGCATACGTCGACTCGGACCATGGTCTGGACTTGAGATCTTCGTCCGGGTCTTCCTGTGGTCGGGAATCGCTAGCTTGGGCCTGCATGCTCGTCGACGCGCTGGGCATGTGTGCAACGGGTACCGCCTGCGGTGTCGGTATCAAGCCGGTTCGGGCACCGCATATCAGCTCCCCCTCGCGCCATGTCGCGTCGCCAGACGGCGAAAACGCAAGCATCATACCACCCGCCTCTGCCGAGAACAGAGCGGCGTTTTTCGAGTGGATACCGGTAGATACCTGCGAGGCCCGCTTGTCGTGTTCAGTGTGGGAGATCAAGAGCGACTCGCGACCTTCGCGATCCGACTCTGGCACCGACTGCAGGTTGAGCGGTTGGCTTTGGGAGCGGGACATGAAGTACGGGACGGGTAGCGAGCGGCGGTTGAGGCTTGATGTCGGGTCCGACATCTGCGTCAAGCTTCGAGGCGGGTGGTCCGGCGGTTGGGGAAAAGTCCTGGGCATAAAGAGATGCGAGTCCGCAGAACCTTCGACCGGAGAGTGTTGGGCTTGCGATCGTGAAGCTTCCGCCGCGGAGGATGAGGCGGTGGAGGAGCGGGATGGAGCACGCGAGGCCGTCACATGGTCTTGCGGGATGGAGACATGGCCGACAATAGAGGTCGAAGGCTCGGAGCGGTGATGGCTCGATGCGGTGGATGGCTGTCGGGGAAGGGGTCGGCTCGATGCTTTCGGAGTTATCTCGACCGGCGAAGCAGTCTCGACGGTGGGCGAGCTCGGTTGTTTCTCCTGAGAACTGTCTTCCGCGTACATGGGATCGACGGCAGGGCGGCTGCGCTCCCCCGCCGGTGCATCGGCTTGCGCACTGATATCATCCACGCCTGAGAGAGGGACATACCGCCCTCCCGAAATCGTCTCACTTTTTGAGAACTTGCGGAACAGCTCCGTGCTCCTTGATCGTTTCGGACCCTTGCTCGTGGTCGAAGCGGTCGAAGGGGCCCGAGCTGGCTGCGCTCTAGCTACCAGGCCCGCTGCTGACGAAGAAGAACCGAGCGTTGAGACCGAGGCGTTCTGAGTGGGTGCGACGGGCAAACGGCGAGTCGACTGCTCGGGCGGGCGGGCCTGATACAGAGGGGCGCCCGGCCGAGCATACGACGAAGCGGACGGCTCATCCTGCGGTGCTGGAGCTAGTGACGAAAACGAGGTGAACCCCTTGGCGCTGGGTTTACGGGTATGTGTGGGGCGCAGGACGAAGACGGGCTGCGATGGTGGCTGGGTTCCTTGAGCTGGCTGCTTGGGTGGGTATTGCTGCGAAGGAGGATGATAATGAGGCGGCGAGTGGTGCTGGAATTGAGGGTGTTGATAGCTGTATCCTTGCGGACCGGCCTGATGCTGAGAGGGCTGCTGGACACGCTTTGGGCTGTGCGGGACAGGAAAATCGTGCGGCTGGACTTGCGACACTGGTCGCGGTCGTGGTCCCACACCCATCCCTGTGAAGCCGTATGCCGTTGAATCCTGGACAGGCGGCGACAAAGTCGAATACGAGATGCCGAGCCCTTGTGAATCAGGCGTTGGTGAGATGGTGTGCGGCGGCATGATCGTCGAGCGACCTACAGCCGTCTCCGCGTGTTTGTTGTCTTCGCCGGACCACAAGGACGATGCAAGCAATGGTGAGAACGAAAGATCTGGTCGAACACGGCACTATCACCGCTCAGATGGCTGAGATGGGTCAGAGCCGAGTAATGACGGCTCACGGCTGGACACGTCCTATCCGACGAGCAAATGTGACCGGCGACGATCAACTAGGCGAGTATAAATCGGGATGGCCTCATGTTCCTCCATTGTGTGTTGCGGGACGGCACGGTCCCTCGTTGCCCTGAGGATTGAGCCGTCATGTCTGCGCGGTGAACGCCTCTGGGATGGACAATGTACTCGGACTGAGATTGTGCACTACTCGGGGCGGCACACCAGCAGAGACAGGTCGAGTTTGAGCAGAGATGGCTGGCTGATCTCCCCATCCGATGGACAAGGGGAAGCATGGTGCCGATGGCAAGTGTAAACATAAGCGGGACATCCTTGTCAACTCCGACAACAGAACCGGAAGAATTGTCACGTGCTTCTCCCCTCCACCTCGCATCTTCATTCCATCCGACTTTTGAAATCCTCGTGAGGTTGAGCGAAGGCACTCTGCTATACGTACAGCTCTTCGACTCCTGGGACCAGCGCCATGGTCAGCAAACGCAAGCACGGCGCCTTCGAGGAGGGCCAGGGAGATGTCGTAGCACGGCCCGCTGCTGGAACGAAAACCTACACTTCGGGGGTAGCCGTCCGTGAAGGGCTTTCATCCGGATCTCGGCAAGGTGAGTCATGCCTTCATCTCGGTAGACATCCGATCAAGAGGCGCTTTGTCGTCACCATGTTGACAGGTAGCCTTTGTCGCACTGCATCAGCAGATTGTCACGCCCCACTCTGCCCTGCCTCTGGCCATCACACACCCGTCGGTTGTCATCCTTCAACACTATCATGCGACCTCGCCGACGTTTGACGAGATCTTCAACTGCTGGCGGGAGAGCGACAAGGGCCGGAATGAGCGGAACGTCGAAGCTGCTGTCGAGCTTCTTGTCCAAGTCGTCCAAATCCTTACTCCGGTGCCGTTCTTCCGATCAGCAGTATTGGCTATTGTAGGGAAATTGATCGCTCAGAACGAGCCGTATGGCGATCTCGTACGTGTCGCCCCGTAACGTCCCCTGCCCTCCTCTCATCCACTACATCCCATGTCCACCATCAAGCTTTTCCTTCCTTACTTGTGCCACCTTTGATACCGTTCTGGGAACTCACGAGCAGCTGAACCGACTGGTGCAGTCCGGCAAACGCGATCACGTCTTGCTCGGACTGCAGCTCGCGGCGGCAGCGATCCACGTGGACTTGCCCGACGCATCTGCTGGTCCTTCAGGCTCTGCCGGTCGTCTCGCCGCCAAAGTCTGGCAAGTCCTGGTCGACGGTGGTTCAGCCAAAATCATGGGCAAGCTTCTCGGCATGCGACGACGTAACAAGGAAGGCACGGTCGCTTACAACCCGTCGAAAGACCCACTTGACAAGCCCGACATCCGCCACGCCGCCTTGCATCTGATCCTGCCACTCCTGTCCCTCCCAGCCCTGCATGCCCACGCCAAATCAATCTTGCCTGGTCTGTATAACGGACTCGCTGGCGACCCGCCAATGACGATCTACCGCGTCCTGACCGGGATTTGGACCGCCATCAATGGACCTTCTGCTGGATTGTCGCGCAAAACGGCCATTGCTCTGCTCGATGAGAACGCCATCGAGAAGCTGCTGGAGCTAGTCAATCGGGAAGTCGTGGAACCGACTACGGGCAAGACGGTCGGCGAGATGACTCTTGCATTCTTGGATGTCACTACGACAATACCGGGACAGGGCATCTGCTTCCCCGATGAAGGGTGGTACCCGCGCAGAAATGATCGCAACGAGGAAGACGACGAGGATGCGACGGGAGCATCCAATGTCCGTGATTGGCGAGAGGGCCGGATGCGACGAGGACTGCACAATCGGATCTTGTCGAACGTGGTCAGAAAGCTCGGTGCGAGAGTGGTCGACGATCAAGGCAGAATTGGAGACTGGGTAATCAAGGTATTGCAAGCTTGTCCCGAGATTGTCGCGGGGTGAGTTTCATTGGATCCGTCTCACCATAGCGGACCTTGCTGAACCCAGATATTGGCCTCATTCCGCCTTGTCGCTCGATCCCAAGCTCAATCCTCGATGGCTTGCCACGATTTCATATGTCGGCCGGATCACGTCTCTCCCTCCACCGCCCATGTCCACCTTTTACGAGCCTCTCCCGAAAGGCACGAAGGGTCTTGACTACACGGCTATGCCACCTCGATCGCACCCGCCCACTGTAGCCGCGATGATCGAATCCATCCTCCCCGCTCCGCTGACCAAGGCGCACTTGTCAAAGGGTCTGCTTCACGCCGACCACCTCGTCCAGCACGTGACTGCTCTGGCGCTCGCGCGAGGTCTGCAAAAGCTGGATCAGGTTCATGCAATCTTCCGCAAAATCGAAGAGGAAATCGATCAGGAACCGGGCACGTCGAACGAGAACCCTTGGATGAAGCGTCGGCTCGAGCTCGAAATGGAGTGCCGACGTCGAGTCCCGGAAGTCCACGTCGTCATCGCCTTTGCTCAAAAATCTGCGACCCTCGCTCGAGTCCCCGCCGACAGCGACGACGAGCCCGAGCCCAGGCTCGTTGCTCAGTCTGCGATGCTCACGGAGGTTGCCCTTCGACTGTTCGGCCTGTATCACAAGACACTTCCGTCGATTTCGCGAGAAGCAAAGTTTGATATCGGAAAATTGCTCGTGAGCGCTTCGTCTGCCAAGGCGGAGCGGAGGGAGAAGCGAGAGGCGAGAGAAGGCAGTGTCATATCCGATTCTGGGAGTGTGGGATCTGTCGGTACGCTCGGCACTGTCGGTATGGGAGGCGGGTTTGGACAAGGACGGGGCGACGTCGATGGCTTCGAGGCGATGAGTCAGGTGCATGTGTTGTCGCTCTTGACCGAGGTGAAGGACTGGCAGTGGACTAACAAAGCTTGTGAGCTGACTTATTGCGAGCCGATTTCTTGCTGACCTCCAGCCGGGAGTCAATATTCGTACCTATACCACATCCTTATCCTTCACCTCTCGACGCCACACCCGATCACGCAGCAAATGACGACGTCGCTTCTTCACCGCCTCTTGCTCAAATCGATCATGTTCGAGCACGACCACGGCGAGTTGGAGATCTGGCTGCAAGCTCTTCCCTCCCTTGCCAGCGTGACGGACATTTCGCAACGAGCTTTCCTTATCGCTCAACAGATTCACCTGTTGTCGTTCCTCGACGAATGTGTGCGGCGGTGTATGAAGACGCCGTATCGATACATCGAAGATACGCTCACCCTCGTGCCCGACTACTTCGAGCCCCTGATCAAGCCCTATCAGCTCGTCTCGCCTCTTATGATGGTCATGTTCGAGCAGCTCCGAGCCAAGGTCTTTGGAGAGTTGATCGCCACGGAGGCGGCCGGCATTGTGCTCGGCTACCTCAAGCGAGTCGTGCTCGGTCTGTGCGGGAAGATGAAGGATGGAAAATGGCTAGTCGAGCTGGTCACAAAACTTGAAGGCGTCGTCAGGGAGGCGAGGGGTAAAGGCCAGGAGCGCAAGGGTCTGCTCGGCAGCGTGCAGGATATACAAGTGGTGCTCAGCACTGTATTCGAAGGCAAGCAGGTGGAAGTCAGTGAAGCCGCCGCGGTGAAAATGATAGATGAAGCGTGAGTGAAACGGCATTGATCTCGGTTGACATACAGGTTCTGGACGCAGGGGTCGGTAGAACATGCTCTGCTCGGTGATTTCGACGCTTCTGCAGTTGGCAGCGCTATCAAAGACCGGACCAACGACGCCATCGAGCGATACGGATCGTTGTCTACACACCTTTACGCCTCAACTTCGGCGGAGCTGTACCTCGGCGTCATCACACGATGCCTGGTTCTGTTGACGGGCCCGTCCGGTACACGACTGCGGCAATTCGCGTTCCGCAACCCAAACATCAAGGCGGCGGTTTTGCCAGGCTCTGATGTACACGCCGAACAGGTTAATCCCCTAGTAGACACGCTTCGACTCGGCGAGGACGCGCTCTTGGCGGGATATTTTGTCTTCAGCTTGCTTGAGTCCTTGGAGAATGACAAGAAGGGCAAGAAATTGCCAGAGGTGCGTGATCCCTGAGTAGGGTCGTTCATGGCTAATAGATAGATCCTGAGCAGCGCATACCCTTGGACCCGCTTCTTCGGAATTCTCGAGGCGAAACAGGCGGTGGACGTTATTGTCAGGCATGCGAAGCGGATTATTGAGCCGACGGCCCGTGTCCGACAGACGATCTCGAACTTGATTACGGCGACGAATGATCCGGCTTTCGCCCTCGCTCACCTCGGCGTCTTCACCAAGATCAAGCTACTCGAGCCGTACGTCGCGCTCCTGCAACATGCTACAGGTCGAAAAGGATCGAATCAAGCCGCCGTGAAGGTTGACGGCGAATCCATCAAGCGGATCCTTGACACAGACTCTGCAGCCGGCTATGAGCTGATCAAAACGCTAGTCGATATCTCTCCTTCGGCGACCAAGAGCTTCGTCGATGTCCTCGAGGCGGATGAGGCATTGCTAGAGAAGGAGGAATTATTGGACTCCCTGAGGATCATTGTCGCCCTACCCAACGCTGGGTCGCAAGATCAGGGTGCGGTGATCGCCAATGCGGCTGTCGAGTCCATTAAACGATCCGTTTCCATCGACCAGTCCGCCCCGGCCAGAGGCATTCTTCGCGATCTCGCAACTGTCTCGCCGGATCGGACCAACTCTACATTGCTTGACATTCCTATGTCAGCATATAACGCTTCTTTCGCTCGACTGGCTCGCGATATCGCTGGCGTCGACACCGCTGAGCAGGGCGTTCAGGGACTCGTCAAAGTTGGGCTTCTGTTCTTGACGCGACTCGCGTCGAGCACCGTCAAGCTTGAGGAAAGTCATCTTGGCATGTTTGCAGACTTGGGTACGTCGACCTACTATTAGTTTTGTCAAAGCTTAACGACAGAAACTGCAATCCGCACGTGCAAGCGCCTGGAGCTGGATCAGGACGTAGTCGAGCCGGTCATCATCGCGGTCATGCAAGACCGTCTGAATACCGCAGAAGCGGTCGGCTGCTGCGCACTGCTCGTGGAGAGGTGTATGCTCAAGGTGAATGGAACGATCTACAAGCTCGACCCGGCTGACCCTACAGGCAAGCTTCATCCGGCAACAGCTCTCTTTGCTGTACTCATCCCCCACTTACAACGCCCTGTCCTCCCCGTCGGCGTCGCTCGCGAGCCCTTTGCGATCCGCCTTCGTCCGACTCCTGTCTGCGCTATTCACCGCCAACCCGTACATCTCGTGTCAGCCCGCCTTTGTCGAACAGATCCTTCCGCTGTATCGGGGTACACTCGCTGTGAACGACCAGCAACTGCTTGGGCTGTTCCACACTTTCGAGTCCTACCGACATGTCTCGGTTTCTTCCGTCCTGACTGCGTGGTCGGCAGGTGCTGGCCGATCCAGCCGCGCTTTCGAGGCCATCACCAGCTTGGAACCTGGCAAGATGTTCGCCACTGCGGTGACATTCCCGCTCAGGCGAGCTTTGCGAGGCGTGCACGAGGTGCCTGAGAACGAATCTGGTCAGGGACTGTATGACCCGTCGTTCGTGCTGGCGCTGTTCGGTGCTATGCTTCGGGAGAAACTGACCGGCTTGGATTGGGTGGAAGTCCTCAGGAGCAACGTCATAGGCGTGGCGATCGCAGCGCTGTCAAGCAGAGACGCGGAGATGAGGTCGATGGCGGGATGGCTGCTTAGTCAGACGATGACCTATCTCCAGGTACGTACAACGATGTGCATTGAGTTGTGCTGACTGCCAGACCGTGGCTTTCCAGGAAAAGCCTCAGTTGCAACACACCCTCCGCCTTGTTCGATACGCCATACCCGCTCCGACGGAATCAGCCAAGCAGCCTCGACTGCCCGTGATCATCACGACGTTCCTGGCTCACACGCTTAGGTCACTTGCATCCCCGTCCAACCCGCTTTACCCTATCTCGTCAAGGTTCCTGCTGCAACGACCGAAATTCGACCCCGGAGACGTTCCAATGCTGTTTGGAATGCTGTATGCTAGTGGGGAAGGCCACAGACGAGATCGAAGCTGGATGGTGCGGTTCATTAAGGACTCGACGAGGAGCGAAGCAGTGAGTCTGGTGGTGAACTCCTGTGACTCCGCGCTAACCCGCAGGACTGGAGGTTGCTCAAGCGAAGGAAGACGGTGGAGTTGCTACAGACACTGTACTCGACCTCGCTTGACATCAACTTCCGCAAATTGGTGCTGCAGGTGCGTAATTATGTCTCGAAACGTACGCGTAGGTCTGATGATCAGGCTATGGAGCGGATCACCCGCATTCCTCCGGCTGTGTTGTCGTTGGTTCATCGCAATCACTTCATCATCTGGCTCGACTCGCAATGGATGCTGTCTGAGTCGGGCTCCAATCGTGGAGTCGAAGAGGAGCGAGACCTGTACATGACTATCTTGGAGAATATCGTCACTGTCCTCGCCGACCGACAGCGCGAGAAGGCCGAGAAGGCGAGCGAGGAGAACCTCGCGAAGGGCAGAGAATGGGAGACGAAGGGTCGAGAGTGGATCTTGTCGATTGAGCGGTTGATGGCGAAGGGCCTTGTGGAGGCTGGTAAGTTCGGTGCCCGTTCTCAAGTCAAAGCAATCGAGGAATTGACGACAGACACCGAGCGCTTGCTTCTGCTCGTCCGAATCACGCAGCGGCTGGCTGCAATCCCCTTCATCCCTCCCGTTGCGCGTCTCATTCCTAGACTGCTCGATAGGCTAAGGGTGCTGTTCCCCGAGCCCACGCAGGAGGACGAGTACAGGAAGCTCGTGGAGGGGCTGTTCGACTGCACTCTGGCGCTGCCTTGTGCAGGCGAAAATAAGCTCAAGGATGACGTGGAGGAGATTGGCTGGAGGGCCGGGTTGCTCGAGGGACAGGTGGGCGACTGGGTCAGGCGGGAAAGGAGGCTTGCGGGGTGGGAAAGCTTGGAGCGGGTTCATGCGTAGATACAGCGGGCGATGCATGATGGGGCATTTGCTGATGCTGCGAAGAGCACTCTCAGGATTCCGTCGAGTACTGACCAGCCTTTCATCATGTCATCTGGCACGACCCTGAGTTGCTGAGCCACTGTGGACGACGGACGGCGACTATCCATCCACCACTTAGCTAAGACAGCCGATCATTGCCAGGACCCATTTTGCACACCTTACCTACCCATCCGCCCATGTCGACCCCTCTGCCCCGTCCACAAGGCCGCCCACTTGCCCAAAATCTCCCAC
>JAHXHD010000158.1:0-42368 GCA_019857685.1 Papiliotrema terrestris | reverse complement strand
GAGGGGAGAGGATGGGGGACAGTTCCGCTTAGCACCACGATGAGTTTTCGCTTCTTTCGGTAATTTTCTGATTTACGGACCACGCGGCATTCGAGTAGGTTCCAGATTTTGTGCGCGGCTAGTCACGAGACGAGTCGAGTCGGCGTTCTTCCGGAGCTAGGACGGACGTAAGCAGAGCAACGCAGCCGAGGCCAGGCCAAGCATAGCATCATGCTGGCAAGATTGGTGGGGCAGCATGGCAGCATGCATGCATGCATGGCAGGTCAACAACGTCCTGCACCACTACATTCGTTACCCCTTTCTCTGCATCGCCGGGCCTGCTTGTTATCGGGGCGCACACGAAAGTCTGCGCTAGCGCTGTTTCGTTAGCGGGCACGCCAGACAGCACCATCCAGACTTTGCGCCAATCATCACAACATCCCATCACCCATCTTCTACCACCCTTCATCTCCCCTTGTAGTCTAGACTTTCCGGTCAGCCCTCGCTCCCCGTCGCAGGCGACAACAGCACCCCGCCGTTGATCGACACCGACTGGCATCTCTCACGCCTGCTTGCATAGACGACGACTGCACTCCAGCCTACCTTTCGGCCTCGACTCGGTTAATTGCGTACAGCGTATCACCTCGACGCTTTGTGCCCTTGTTGGAGGAGGGATCAAAGGATCCTCGGCCAACTGGCGCATCAGACCTGGCTGCCCTTGGCTTCATCCCGACGACTGTGACGACCCACCGTGACGAGCGCTCGACTTTGAGACACCCCACCGGGCTGAAAGGAGGGGCAGAAAGAGCGGTCGGCCGACATTGCGTCTGGTCGAGACCACCTTATTCAGGAGCATTCCACCGACAGCCTGGCGCACACGGGCCCCGAGGAGACAAGCGACCGGGGGTCGAGAGATTCACCCTCGCTCTGCCGGACACGGGCCATCGAGCTGGATCTCTGGAAGCCTCCGACATCACCACCTATAATCTGTAAGCACCGTCGTGTGTGTTGGGTGCGACAGCAACGGGCGAGGCGCTGATCAAGGAGGTTCAATCAGCACACTCCACCGTCCTTCCGATCATCGTCCATTCGCACGACCACGCGGGGTCGACCCACCACCACCTCGCACCTGTCGATCATCACCTCAAATCCCTGGACGGACGTGACCATACAGTCTTCATTGCATACATAGCAGTGGTGTGAGCGCCGTGCTCACCCACTCGTTCCGCTCCCAACTACCCTCTCAACCCTCGGCCCCTCCTCGGTATCGCCCGTCTCCGATCTCGCCATGAACGCCTTCACTGCAGACGGCCTTTCGTCGGCGGCCGCCTCGCCACGTCGACAATCGCACGTCTTGCCGGCTTCACCGCGACATCGAGCCGTACCGTCCCGCATACCCAGCTACAGCGAAGTCGACCCCCGAACCAACGTCGTCCATGGCTTTAGCCCTCCTTCTGCCGGTCTCCCGACGCTCGCAGAGGCTTCGTTACCCGACTCGGGCCGCCCGGCGCCCCCGCCCCTCTCGCTACACGCGACAAATTACAAGCTCGCGCATTTGTCTCCTCAGCTGTCCACCCCTATCGACCAGTCATTTCCCTCTCAGCCTTTTCCGCCCTCGGCAAACGGGACAGACTCTCCTCGCTTTCTGCCCTCCTCACCTCGCGGCCCACACCAAGCCGAGTTTCCGCCACGGTCACGCCGCAACTCGGCCGCCGTTGTGTCCATCTCGCTATCGTCTCGGTCGCGATCACGCACGCCTCGGGGCCAAGCGGCTCAGCTACCTGCGAGCGGACAGGGCACTCCAAGCAAGGGCTCCAGCTCAGTTACGCCCCGTGCAGAGGACACGCCGCTTAAGAACGAGGTATACGTGCAGATGGCTGGGGACGCTTGGGCGCCTGGTGTGGACGATTTTGACGACTGGCAACCGACCGGCGGGATGTTGCTTGGTAGCGACGAGGAGGCCGTGGAGAATGACGACCAGAAAGACTGGGCGATCGATGACGATGACGAAAACCGACTTGTGAACGATGTTTTGAAGCCGGGGATGCTGTTTGGTGAAGGGCTCGAGTTCCAGGGCGAGGTGGTTGCGCCTGCGGTGGGTCGTCTCAACGGCGATTCATCGGATGAAGGCATGCCGCTGCGTCGAGGTGGCAGCGAGGCACCCAAGGCGTTGCGAGGCATGCCGGGCGTGCACCACCACGGGCGAGATCGGAAGGTGTACGAGGTGGTCAGGCAACTGGGCTCGGGAAGTTACGCCGTAGTGTATCTGGTGAAGGAGCGCGGCGGGCGAAAGCGAGAATACGGTAGGTCCGCACGGCGCGCCTTGACATCGAGCTCATGACAGCTCTCAAATGCCTCAGCAAGCAAGATCTCGAGCCGGAACAGATCGAGACGCAGCTGTTCGAAGCGACCATCCATCTCTCACTACCGATCCACAAGAACATTGTGACGCTACATCAGACGCTGCAGACGAAGAAGTGGCTCTTTCTCATGCTGGAGCTGTGTCCGGGAGAGGATCTGTAAGCGCTGCCGGAACACCGAGGCGTTATCGCCGCTGACAGCAGGTTCTACTGGCTCGAAAAATCGCGAGACGCATCTCCGCCTCCGGCGAACCAACACCTACCGGACGAGCGATCTGCACCGATGTCATCTTCCAAATTCTCCTCGTCATCTATCCCCTTCTCGTCCTCTCAACTGTTCTCCGGGTTCAACTCGCACCTGGGCTCATCATTCTCCAACTCGCCTCGAGCGTTCTCGCCATCGACTGCCGCATCCCCGGCATCACTACTTTTCGCCCACAACAACAACCACGGCACGCCACATCACTTCGTCCCTTCTATGACGCCTCCTACGCCGAGCCTCCTCTCGTCGTTCTCCGCCAACACGCTCCTGTCGACCCGCCGATTGCGCCTCATCGCATCGATGTTTGGGCAGATGTGTGAGGCTGTCGCGGTGTGCCACGATGCGGGTGTCAGTCACCGAGACATCAAACCGGAGAACTTCATCTGCTGCGATTCGGTCGAGCTGGAGACGGCCATCGACGGAGACAACGACTTCGGACCCCAAGCCAAGCGCAAGGTAATCGTCAAATTGACCGACTTCGGCCTGGCCACGACCGAAGAGGAAAGCGGCGACGTCGAGTGCGGGAGCAAGCCGTACATGTCTTACGAGTGCCGAAACAACCTGGGCCCGACATATTACCCGCCCGCGGCAGATGTTTGGTCGCTCGGGATCGTGCTCATCAACATGCTGTTTCACCGCAACCCGTGGAAGGACCCAACTGAGGGGGACATGAACTTTGACAACTTCCTCCGCGACCCGACTGCGTTCTTGTTGACCAAGTTCACGGGAATTGGCCGTGAGGTCGCGACATACCTCGCCTGCCACGTCCTTTGCACCGAGGTCGAAGACCGTGTCACCGCGCGAGACTTTGGTAAATGGGTCAAGACGCTGCCGGAAATGATTGCGGGACGAAAGGCCGTGCGGGACCTCAAGATGGCACGGATCGAGACAAAGGCGTCTACGAACAAGCCGACGTCGATGGATCAAGGCCTGTTCGCCAAGTCCCCAGTGCAGGGATCAGCAGAGACGTTCCGCAAGTCATCGACTTCGGCCTTGACCTCCTCGGCGCCGATGTTGTCGCACCTCCCGCCGCCCGGTCAGCTGTCGCATCAGGCGTCGACTATGCCTACTCCGGACTTGATCGATGGCGACGACGCGGACGGAGACGAGATGAAGTCCGCTACAACCGTGGACGAGCAGCCTACGCCGGCTGATACGGACAGCTATCCCTCGCCGGACGCAACACGGGGCGAGTCGCCTGCGAAATGCGTCGATGCCGACACGGATGACGCGAGGTCGCTGTCAACGCACAAACGCCGCAAGCGAGGCGTGCGAAAGGGCAAGGCGGCCCAAGCTGCTCTCGCTGCGGCTGCCGCGAGCGACAACATCCCTCAAGAGGAGCGCGATGAGATGCTCAAGGAGCTTGCACATGCGTCACAAAGTCTCGCTCGTCACCTGTCGAAGACATCTCGACCCGGTTCCGAGATTGACCCCACCGATACCGTCGATTTCCCTCCTCTCGGCACGACGCCCTCGCAAGCCGCTGCGGCAAAGAAGTCAAAGTGGAAGGACATGATGAAGCTTAATTCTGCCAATCCCGAGCTTGCCGCCCTGGCCCGACGCGTGGCCGAACGAGATGGACAGAGCGGCGGGAACTGGTCCGCGCCTGCCGAGCTGCAACACAGCGGGGCGAAGCGGTTCAGCTCGAGCGCGATCCGACCGGCATTCAAGCAGACTGCTACGGTGTCGTCATCTGGCATCAGCTCGTATGTCTCGACGGTCGATCAGGTATCCACATCCGTGACGAGTGCGAGCGGAGGTGCCGAGGAGGACGACTGGCGCGCGAAAGCCGTCGAGGCGAAGAAGGAGCGGGAGAGGAAGGACGAGGACAAGGAACGGGCTCGGAAGGCTCAAGCTGCCGCGAAGGCCCTCACGGCCGGAATCGAACCCATGGGCGCTTTCGGCGCGAACCGGCCGATGCTCCAAGGCAACCCCGGACACCCACGATCAGGTCAACACCCTCGTCCTGTTCACCCGCACGCAAACTTGTCGAGCCATATCTCGTATCGACTGCACACGATCGACGACGAGGACGCCAGAGTCGACGCCGCCCCGCGCATCCAGTCTAAAGCGCAGAAGATCTCGACGACAGTGGCCCCGCCGCTGGCAGGCAAGTCCGATTTCCGACATGATCGGCATATGTCGGAAGCAGCCGTGTCGGTCGAGACGGCTTCGACGCAGCCGACTGTGTCGTCTTTCAGTTCTGGGCTCTCGTCCACTGTCGGCCCGCCATCTTTGGCCCAGGACATGTCGTCCTCGCCGACGGCACACGCGGCGAGCGCTGAACCGCCGCACAGGCCGAAGCTAAAGGGCCAAATACAGAGTCTGGCGAAGATGCTGTCTGGCCTGAAGACCAAGGGCAAGGACTGAGCGCGGCGCTGACGAAACGCCGAGAAGTGATGAGGAGGCCTGCGGCGGAGGAGGGTGAGAATAAGCAGGAAAGGAGGAGCACGACGTTTTCATGCTCAACCATTTCGTCGTTTTCGGGGTACAGTCACACCCCCTGTCATTCGTTTGTGGCTCGGCGCGACGTCTCCGAGTACGCCTGGAGAAATTGTATTTGCCTCGGAGGATCCGGCTCTCGACTATCAATCATACACACAACCACACATTTCAACATACATCGCATTTGCTCGGATGACCGAAGCTGTACATACAACCCACGTACGGAAAGGGTACGCGAGGAGAGAGGAGGGAGGAAAGATGCGCCAGGGAAGGGATGCGCGAGCATGCGGGGGAGTTTGATGAAGAGAAACAGAAGAAGCAGAAGCAGGAAGAAGTCAAACCAAATGCATGTACAATATCCGTCCAACTGAAAGTGCCTGTACTGGCGCACTGTGACATACATATGAGCATAGCGCAGCCAAGCATACGAGCAGGTCGACATGGGGGGCGGAGGGAAGGAGGCTGCGACGGTAGTTGGTCGAAAACTTTAAATTGGTACACCTCTCTTACGCGAGTGACTTTTGTGTGCCATGTCAACAACAGTGTGGACCACGTTGAATGATCCACTTTCACCACCTTCATCTTGGCCATATTGCATCTCCAGGCCGTAAGAAGCATGGCTCTTGTACAAGAGCCTGTAAGGGCGCTCCACCACCAGTATCCCGCTCGAACGGTCCACGCCCCAGCACCGACAGCTGCTGCCGTACCGCGCACAGCGACGACGGCGACTCGAGCGCCAAAGCCCGACGAGAAGAAGCCGCCTCCTCCAGATCCGCCCTTGCGTATCGTTGATAGAGTCAATGGATGCGAGTACCGGCGCGGGGATCTTCTTGGAGAGGTGAGATGGCAGAAGGACGTCGAAGAGGACCAGCTCACACCTAGGGCGGGTTCGCACGGGTTTGGGAGATCGAAGATGACCAAGGGGCGCGGAAAGCGGTCAAGGTCATAGCCAAGTCGAGCATCACCTCCAAGAAGAACAAGACGAAGGTAGGTCGGATAACTGCAATCGGGCCCTGGCACGCTGACACGCAGCTATGGGCCGAGATCAAGCTGCACCAGATGCTTCGTCATCCGAACATTGTCCGCTTCGAGGACTGCTTCGAGGACGAGGAAAACGTGTACATGGTGCTCGAGCTATGCGACCACGGCGTGAGCTATGGTACACCACCGCTTGTGATCGAGCTGACGAGCAGAGTCTCATGGACCTTCTGCGTAGACGAAAACGGTATACTGAGCTCGAGGCACGGGTGATTATGACTCAGCTTATCGGCGCTTGCCAGTTCATGCACAACACGAACGTCATTCACCGGGACTTGAAACTTGGCAACATCTTCTTGAATGCCGAGATGGACATCAAGGTCGGGGATTTGGGTCTAGCGGCGTTGGTCGAGAAGCCGGGAGACCGAAAGAAGTGAGCTGAGAGAGATCGCCATGGGAGTCCAGCTGATGAGAAGGACGATTTGTGGGACGCCGAACTACATCGCCCCAGAGATCTTGTTTGATCAGGCCAACGGGCATTCGTTCGAGGTGGACATATGGGCCGTTGGGGTGATTCTGTGAGCGACAGCGCCCCACGCCCGCCGCATCGCCAAGCTGATGGACAGGTACACCTTGATCATTGGCAAGCCGCCATTCCAGAGCAAAGACGTCAAAGCGATATACAACAGGATCCGGGAGAACCGATACGACTTCCCCGTTGACAAGCCTATTTCGTCTTCTGCCCAAGATTTGATTGTCAGCCTCCTCAACCCCAACCCTGGTAAGTGAAATCGCCGGAGAACGGTGAGAGTAACATCCTAAACCTCAGAGCACCGTCCGACGCTTGAAGCCATCCTGAAACACCGTTGGTTCCTGGACGGCGACTTTCCCGATAGGATACCGGCCACAGCTATGGATGGCACGCCCATCTTCCCTCCTATCTCCGTCAACCAGAGTCGGCGGAACTTCAACGCGGTCTGCCATAACGCGAAGATTGGCGTCGAACTCCCGGTTCCCGCTGCCGCCGACACTGGACGGGTCCGCACGGCACTTGGCCCGAGCATCATGCAGCAGGAACGTGACTTCCGAAACGCCATCCAACCCGATAGTCCTGTCTCTGCTTTGCTACAGTATGTCGCGCTGCCAGACCAGGAGTCCGGGCTGACCTCAGCTCGGCGAAGCAACCTCTTGTCCAAGCCCCAGCCGTCATCCGGGAATCCGCCCTTCTGCGCAAGCTCAACGCTGCCGGTGCACATGCAACACTCAGTCCCGCTCGAAGAGGCAAGGAGAATGCTCCTGGACCCTCGTCGCGGCGCATGGAGGCAGTCGGAGAGGAGGACGAGGATGATGAGGAGGTGCTGGAAGATGAGCAGAGGAAGACATACGATGCGGGAGTGCGACAACGCGAGTTGGCCAACCAGAAGGCTAGGATCGTATCGCAGATGACGGGCCGACAGCGGACGGGCGCGCATCACATTGAACAATCCTCACCTCGGCGGAGTGGTCCGACAACATCAACAGGCGGGCTGTATCCGGCGAAGCGGGTGACAGCCACATCTGATCTTGCTGCTCGAGGTTACACTGCTGCCCCAAGGGTCAGCTTGTTCGACGCGACGAGACACAATCTGGACAAGGGGTTGGAAATGGGCGAGGACTTCACGTCACCTCGTCAGTGCTCGCATGACGAAACGAGGTTGCAGCTTACAAGCAGACATCGACCCATCGCCTGACGCGCCCGATGTGTTCGTCGCTTCATGGCTTGACTACTGCACCAAATACGGTATGGGTTTCGCGATGAACGACGGGACGATATGCGTGCACTTCAACGATTCTTCCTCCCTCGCTCTCGCGCCGGGAAAACAGCATTTCGACTACATTCACCCCAGCGACGACATGCTCTCGGGCCAGCGTGAAAGCCACAGGATGGACGCAGTGCCTTCTGAATTGAAGAACAAGGTGTACCTCACTCAACACTTCCAGTCGTACATCTTGGACCGGCTCACCGGGAACTACGAGTACCTGTACAACAATGTCGAGCTCAGGACGGGCATGGTCTTCATAAGCAAGTACCTCCGCATGAAGCACGTCATCGTCTTCCGGCTCTCCAACGATGTCATACAGGTGAGCCGGACCTCGTCCCACCGCACAGCCCTCGCTGACTCCAGTTCAACTTCTATGACCACACCAAGCTTATCTTGTCGCAGAAAGGGCTGGTTGTCTCAATGATCGACAAGAAGTACGTCCTGCGGACGTGGTCGCTGAAGGCGTTGCTGCAACCGACGGACGGGTTGGACGAGAGGGAACAGAGGAGGGTGCAGGCGGTGCTGCACAAAGTGCAGTATGCCCGGTAAGTTGTGGAAGCCTCGCCTCAAGATTGGGACTGATCTCAGCGACGTCTTGGCCAAGATCAAGAGTCATGCGGTCGCGGCGGAGGCGAAGGCGACTCAATCGGCTGCTACTGCTGCGTCAGCTCTGCCCGCCCAATCTGTGCCGCCCAGAGTACATCGGGATGCGCAGGGCGACCATCATCAACGGCGAGCAGAAGAACGGGAATCGCAGGACAGGCGGTACTTGCGTTCGACCGGGCAGGACGAATATCGGCCGAGCCGACCTTCGCGCGAGACTCGGTCGATGAAGCCGATCCGGTAGGGCCGGGGAACACGAGCATTCTACGTGGGTCTGTGAGGGAGGACAGAAGAGCAGTGAGGAGGAGACGGGCATGCGGTCTGGACATTGACGGAACAAGGCATCCACCCAGGCTTGGACGTTCATAATATTGTATTGGATCTGCGCAGGCATACGGCATAGCATGTACAAGTGCATTGGGTATGGCGTTTGCTGGGTATACTGCGGCTTCGCATCCTGCCGTGGCTGGCTCCCCTCCAGAGCCGCCACAGATTGAGTGTTGCTGTGTGGTCTATCACTTTCCTGCAGCGAGAATGGCAGATAAAAGGCCCGTTGCATTCGGCTCGTCTGCAACGGCATGGACCGTAAAGCCCCTTTCCTTCAGGTACGCTCTCGTTGTTTCGCCGATGGCGAAGGCACGCATTCGGCCCGAGTCGAGCAAGGCAGATGGGATATGAGGCAGAGCATACGACGCCGATGACGGCGAGAAGAAGGCGAGCCAGATGGGGGTCGTTGATGGTGCGCCGGTACCGTCGATGGACCGCAAGACGGCGTTGTGCGACTGAGCGATGTCGGTTCGAGGGGTCGTGGAATACACGGTGAGTTCGACGACGTCCCTTCCGGCTTGTTTGAGGGCGGTCGGGATCTCCTCGAGGGACTTGTCGCCCCGTATGACCAGGTATCGTCGATCTCGCTGAGATCCGCCAGTGGTCTCGTCTTTCGAATGGCCCTGCGCGGCCTGTGCGTCGTGTGGGTTTTGTGTGGGAAGAGTACTGCCAGAGAATGTCGTCGGGACATCAAGGAGCTGCGTCAGAAGCGTTGCGGCCGACTTGGCAGTCCGCTCGCCCGACGTCGAGGGCGCCGGTATCAATCGTCCTTCGGCGGGTCCTCTCGACGCATAATCGCTCATGACCTCCATGGATGCCGCACCGACCGTCCAGAGCGGGACAGTCGACCAATCCGCTCCGTCGCTCCCTGATGTAAGCTGATCATCCTCGAACATGCACAGCGGCGGCTTTGACGCGGAGTCACTCACCCGTTCGCGGATCCCGAGTCCGGCTTTTCGCTTCCACCTCGAGCTCTGCCGCTTGCACCCACGCCTCAGCACCTCTCCGACTGGTGATGACCACGCCCTCCCATCGCTCATGTTCCCGGAAGACAGCCCTGAGCTCGTCGATGTGGTACTCCTCGGCTAGGACCGGGACGAAGTACGGCTCAAAGTCCTCTGATAGTGTCTGGTGGTAAGGGTCGGCTTCGAGCGGTTCCGTTGGCGTCTTGAACAGCAAGACGGGTGCTTTGCCCGCCCCAGCCGTGAGAGACGACATTGCTTAGGTCAAAGCTGACTTCGACGTTCACAAATCACAACAAGAGTCCGCCATAGTCGTGTGCGATGCGATGATGGAAGAACACAGACACTGGATCCACGTCAAGTGGAGGTGACGCTTGCCGGAATTCCCGTGACCGCTCGCCCAATAGACATGGCTCCGTTCGTCATTTTGGCTCGGAAACTGTCCTCGCATGGGAAGCGACTACAACTGACATGCATGATGCAAGGTATACAACGTCTTTGTGCGCATGATGAACCTGATGATGATCAATCACGAGGTGCCCTGGATCCCGTGGACGCTCAACTGCGATCGCTCTGCCAATCCGCTCCATCCCTCCACTAGAAGAAGCTGTTCATGTCGAACTCCATCGCTCCCTGCTGCACATCCTGCTTCAGCTCCTTCATGAGATTACCCATCTTCCTCGGCGGCTCCTCCTTGATCTCCGTATCGTTGTCCGCGCTGTCGGCCTTGTCCTCTTGCACGGCGGATATCGCATCCTCTAGCTTCTCGTCCAGCACCTCGACGGCCTGCGGCGACGGCACACGTGTCGGCGCTTCCGACGCTCCTTCAACGAATACATCCATGTCCATGACCATCGACTCTCTTCTCGCATGGCCGGACAACATGAAGCTCGGTCGGCGTGGTGCGGGACGCATGTAAGGGGGTATACCGGACAATGAAGGTCGGCGATTGCGACCCGTATCAGACGGAATGTTGACGTTGAGGGGAGTTTGCGATCCGTTGATAAAGGGTGTGGTCGCCTTCGAAGACTTGGGTTTGGTCGGCGGGAAAAAGGGCCTCTCGAAGGACCACGAGCGCAAAAGGTCCAGGCCAAGAGAATGACATCCTGCCGTTTAGATTGGGCGTCGATGAGCAGTGAAAACAGCTTACCCATGCGGAAGAAGACTCGGGCGTTGTGCAGGACAAAGTCGAATTCCGTCTTCTCGGGGACCTCGCTCGTCCCCTTGGCAGTCTGTAACGACTTGCTCTTGAGGTGCTGGAACAGCAACAACAAGCTCGGATCGTCGTTCTCGGGGTTGCCCACGGGCAATGGGTTGTCGCTCGTCCAAGCAGAAGCGACGTCGTCCATTGGTGACTGACGTTAGCTGCCTTTCTAACCGACATCAAATCAGTTAGCTCACAATCAACACCCTCACAGCCAGATCCCGGCGACCCAGCATCCAGAACGCCCATGTCGCAAGCCACCGATGGCCGCCAGCCATAGCCAGCGGGACGACCGTATCAGTCAATATCCACCTGGCAATTGGTCCATCCGTGCCGCCTTCTACAGCCCGAGCAAGGGCATAGCCGAGCTGCCAGTCGTTCATCTGGCGCAGGCAGACGGTGATGGCATCTTTGGGGGAGCCACCCAGCATGAACATCGCCGCAGCGAATTCTGCCCATCAGCTTGCGTTCAGTCTATCGCGAGCGAGCTGTCTGACCGTAACGCTGTTTGCTGAGCAGGGCATACGCGTTCTTCACAGCAGCGGTCTTCCACCTCTCGAGCTCGAAGTCGTTCGACAAGAACTTGAGCATGAGACTTTGCTCTTTGTGTCCCGGCGCTTGTTTCCACAACCCGTGCACGACCTTCTTCTTGCCGAGCGCGAAGAAGACGAGAGAGCACTTGGTCGGATCGCGATCCTCATCCGCCATGAACCGATTGCGCGCCACAATCTCGAGGTGTGATTTCTACGCGTCAGCTTCAGGTGCGCCATACATCGCCGCGCTTTGGTACTCGCGAGTGTCTCGGACGACTTGAGCCACAGGAACACGCCGAGTCGCTTGGCATCTTCCCAGATCATCTTGCCATTCTCGCAGCATTCCGTTGCGGCTGAGAGGAGGAGATCCTGACTTTCGCTATGCGTTGCCCACACGAAGTTTCTGAACGATATACGGAGTGCCTCGTTGGTGGACCCATTCACTTCAGCGCGGCGCGTGCTGTTGTTCACGGCCATGCGCATCGAGATGAGGTATCGCAGACCGCATTTGTCCAGTGAACGTCGTTGGCGCTCAGCCTTGGTATCAGCTGTATCACAGGTGAGTCTTCGTCAACACATACTTCCAGCACTGCGCGAGCGACGCTTGCGAGCTGGAGTTTCTCGCTGTGTGACAAAGGCAGCGGCGCAGGTCCATGAAGGCGCTGTACCAGGTCATCCACCATCCTTGGAGGGAAATCTTCCTCCTCTTCCCTGGTTGTCAGCGTGGAAGACCGGGTCTGTACAGACGTACTCCATTTTGACCGGTCCGAGATCAAAGAGTCCTTCGTGACCTCGAGCGGCCTGCACACATCAGCGAAACTCCGGCGGAGCCACTCATTTGACCCACAGCGCGGGACTGGATGTGACTGTTTCCAGAAGTCTTCCAGAAATCGCTCGGATCTCTCCGTCGCGCTTCGATTCGCTTGGCCCCATCCTCCTCTGCTATACGGAGGCTTTTCGCCAGATCGACAATGATCCCTTTGACGAGATTCATCTTGTCCCAAAGCAGACTTTGCGCCAGTACAGTTGGGTGGAAATCGAATAACGGTCCGTTCTGCCATGCGATAAGCTGGAATATGTCTTCAGCGTCTGCCGCGTCGAGAGCGACACTCTTGACGGAGCCTCGCGGGGTCGCGGCGGGAGAGGCTTTGTCAAGGAAGCGTGAGAAGAGGTAAATCTGGTTGCCAGCTCCAATGGCGAGCGATCCGCCCGCGAGCCATATCGAGTCGGATATGGGGGTGGAAGTATGCCTGTGGTTTAGTTCCATGTATCAAAAGTCACCGGGTTCAGGACTGACTGTTCTAGGTTGAGGGTGAGGAAGGGTGCCCAACCAGGAGTAGCTTCCGTATAACTCAACCGCTGCTCGCATACCAGCACGACCTGGTGTGGGAAGCCCACTGCGAGGACAGACTGCAAGTCTGAGGTTGTCGTCCAGTCCAGATCCTGGATGACTTGTTCAGACCTGAACCATCAGCCATCACCCAGGTCACATTCCACAACTCTGAACGCACTCGAACACATGAGTCAGCTCCAGGCCGGTAGAGAACTCGCTGACATTCGAATCCCAGATCGTCATCTCCTGCTCGCCCTGTTCATTGCGACAGACTGTGGTCAGGCTGCTATCGAGTTACTGTCGTTCCACTCACTAAGCACGGTCTTCTTTCTCGAACTACATCGCGCGCTCGACGCATTCTTCCTACCCGTTCGCACCACCCCTGTTTTCCGCCACGGCATCTCCGCCTCTGCCGGAGGCGACAACCCCTGATCCCTCCCGCCCTTCCTCTCGCAGCGCGGAACCTCGCCCTTGAAGTGGTGGCCAAGCTCGGGGCTCCAGAATTCCAGGACGCCACTCTTCGATACCGTCAAGATCATGTCTTGCAATGGCGTCATGCTTTTCCAGTCGATCACGGACTGGTGCCATCCCATCGGATCAACTGGCAAGATCAAATGCGGCTCGCCTCCCTCGATTGGTAAGGTATAATGCGACAGCAGGGTAATCTCTGGGGTGTCGTCCACATTTGTGTCCTCCGACATGGTCGACACGAGCCTCGAGTCCACGCGCCACACCCAGGCGTGGCCTTGCCGACTCGCCGCCATGACGATCGCGCGCTGAGTCCGCCGACCTCTGCCTGCGAACCCATCGTCAATGTCCGAAACCGCCAGCAGCATGGCGATGTCGTCGCCTAGGTCAAGCTCGAAATCTGGCAGGGTCACAGGTGGAGTGGGGCTCGAAGCGTCGTGGTCGAGATGTTGTAAGGTGATCTTGCCGACTCCACCATTGTCGACCGTGTAGAAGACGATAGCGCGTCCTTTGGCGAAGATCGCACTAGCCTTTGGGCGGGATGGCTCGGTCCATTGTCCCTTGCCTATTATCGCACGTGGAACAGGACCATCTCGAGCGACCTTGCCTATACGCTCCTTGTACCATACACCGACTTCGCCAGACTCCGTCAACGCGAGGAGACCTCGCCCATTCGGTGTTCGCACAAAGTAGTCGATGTTGTGTTCGAGCTCGACCTGCACTGTCTCCTCCTCGCTTGCGTCCTGGCCGATCGGGACGATCGACTTAGGTTTTGATGAGAGGAGATCGCCGAGGGATATGCGATGCGCCGCAATGGTCCGTCGGTCTTCGGATGTGGGCAGCACGGCAAGAAGATACGATGAAGAGGGGTCAAGAACGATCTTTGTGTTGCTCGTCCAAGAATTAAGACCGATTTGAGGGGGTGAGATATTGGTACGAGCGAGAGGAAGCGATTTGAGCAGAGTCGGAGGTTTCCGATCGATATTCTGTGGGTCAGGAGAGAGCACCCCGGGCCAATAACTAGACACGCACCACGATCGAGCGCAGAACCACCGAGCCATCCTGTCCTAACCACAACACCACATCCGCCTCCTCTCCGTCGAGCGACTGCAACTTCTCCTGCAGATCACCCGAATGGCTACCCTTCGACTGAGCGTGTCGCTTCTCAGCAGCGACAGCTCGGCGGACCGTATCACTGTCAAAAGGTATAAGCACACCCTTGGGCTGTGTCGCCGACGCAGGGGCCTTCGCTCTCGAGTTGATTGGAACAGGTGATCGTGGCGCGAAGGATGTCGAGTCGAGGGTGGATAGAAGCTGAAACCAGGACGGATCGTCGAGCACGGAAGAATATACTCGGAAGATCTGATTCTCGGAGATAGTGTATAGAAAATCGTCGGCGCTGACATGTCAGTCTTCCGTCGGCCCATGCCCTGGTATACGAACCTCGCCGAAGCTACGCAGCGCCAGCCGATCCAGGACAATGGTCGAGGATGTCTAATCTCTTGGGGGATAGCTGCCGGTTTGCCTTTGCGGTCGACAGACAGCACAAGTACTGATCGCTGCCCCTACAAGTCAGCTCATTGTTCTGATGTCGAATGATACTAGCCACTCACGGCACTGAACCAAGCGACATGTTGCAAGGTAGGGGAAAGAGTGATGCTGTGTGCGTCCCCGTAAGGCCGATCCCACAACCGATCCCAAACGATGATATCAGCAGTAGGATCTGTTTTCCAGCTCTCGATGCCATTGATAGTTGCTGCAATGAGATGGCCTGCCGGTCAGCAAGTCTCTCGCCTGCGCAAGCACGCGACACCTGCCTTTCCTGTAATCGATGCTCTTGATCTGCGCAGATACCACCAGGGTGGAATGTACTGCCCATGTCGATCGGCCTCTGACTTCAACAAAGTTCCATAGAACGATATGTTTGCCGGACCAGGCTATGATCTGACCTATGAGCATGACTGCTTGAGGACGTCAGTGCACGTACCAAGCCGTCCTTTTCGATTCCCAGCACGCCTTGCACGTCGGGAAGGGTTGAGGAAGATGCGCGATGGCGAAGTGCTGACCAAAAGAGAAGAGTCTCTCGCAACTCCAGCTGAGGGTTCAGCAGTACAACATTCGACGACGAGGTGTACAGCTGTGTGTGAGCCGGGCTTGGCAGCGGGACGGATGATCACAAGCGGGACATACGATGTAGACCTCGTCGTCTCCGATGACAGTGGATACATTCTGCGGGTAATGGCGTGACGGGCGGCCCGGGACGGCCTGCCGAAGTCGCAGCGACATGCAAAGCTGTCCGGTTTGTTGAGTGTGTATTGTCAGAAGGGAAGAGCGGACACTGACTGGAATGAATAGCCTCCACCTTCCGGACGCACACCGGCGGGACCACGATGAGGCTGATACAACCCTTGTGAGATCCCGCTGGATGTCAGTGTCAGGCCCATGCCGGACATTGACGCCGGATTCCGATGACCGCATTCAGGGTGTAAGACGCCGAGAAAGCCGGGAACGCAGGATAACACCAGGAGTTTTCTAGACCAAGGGAGGACCATTAAAGGGGACACGCCGGCGTCTGAAGCACATCTTAAACCTGCACACTCTTCAAGTCGTCTACTCATAGCCCAACATGTCCCTCGTCCTCCCCACCAGCTACCCCCTCGTCGGCCTCGGCCTCGGCGGTCTCATGATCCTCAACGTGAGCACTTGGCTGCGGTGTCCCACCTCGCGATCGAGCTGACAGGTCAGCTGTTCCAGTCGAGCAAGGTTATGGCTGCTCGAAAGACCGCCGATGTGCCGTACCCCAACATGTACGCCACTGCCGAGGAGGCCAAAGCGGACCCGAAGAAGCTTGTGAGTGAAGCGCCATGTTCAGCTGGGTTTATAACATTCATGCGACGCCTCAAAGGCAATGGGGTGGAACGGGCGTCGAGGTGAAGGCACTGACCGACCAGCAATTCAACTGCACGCAGCGAGCTCATCAGAACACCCTGGAGAACACGCCGTTCATCATCGGCTTCTCCTTATTCTTCGGTATGTGCCAAATCCTGTTAGCACGCGACAGGTGCTGATCTTACAGGCCTGTTCCACCCTAAGCTGTCCACGGTCTTCACCTTGCTGTACGCCATCGGTCGAATCGGCTACACGGTGCGTCGATATGAGTCTTGTTGTCTCCTGAAGCTGATGACAGACTGGCTACGCGACCGGAGACCCCCAAGCGAGGGTACGTACTGCTATCCCTCCCGCCCGTTTTGTTTTGACCGTTGCTAATCTTTCAGCTGGCAGGTTTCGCCAAGGTGCAGTACATCGGCGTCCTTGGTTCGTCTTTCTCTGCCTCTCTGCTGCGAGCCTGACTGACTTGGCAGGTCTCCTCTTCGGCACCATCGGCTTCGGAGTCAAGAGCGCCCTTGCTCTGTTCTAGACTGGCTTGCTGTAGATCACAATACGCCTGCAGCGATACCATTCAATCAATGCATACAATGATGCACGCTCTGGAAAATGCTCGATGCATCACCAAAGCAAGGACTTGTTACATGCAGGTCTGCTGGCAGAAGCGTCCCTACCGATGGGAAGGACGATGTAATGTGCAGTGGCGTCGGCACCGAATTCGCGGGCGGCGGGCATCAACAAAGTACGATTGCCCACACACAAGCACGTTGACACTTCTCGTTTCATTGTATACCTCTCCTCTTCTCATCCGTGGGGCGACTCGTCTCCTTCGGTCCTCTTCCTACCGTGCTTGACCCTGTCCTAGCGACTGAATGTGCAGATCATCGAGCACGCGACGTGGTCTGACTCCACGCGCCTGATTTTGTGAGTTGACCGATTCTCCAACGCGACAAACAATCAATCCGTCGGTCCATCTGCACGACCAACTCCGACCGGTCTCCTTCCACCAACAATTCGCTGACTCTTTCAGCAACCTCCCGTCATGTCTCACACTTCTATACGATACCCCTTATCCAACCGCAACAACACCGTCGTCTCTTCGCAGCACACCGAAGCCGCGATTCGCCAAACACGCGCTCAACTCCTGAACCAGTCACAAACGAAATCGAGCCTGATCCCGACTTCGGCAACGTTCGTCCGTACTCGGTCTATGACCCGCCTGTCAGGCGTGCTGGACGAAAACAAGCTGGCACCTATCGATAGGGCGACCGGCAAACTCGCCAAACCTCACGAGCAGGAGAAGGGCAAGCCAGCATTAGGAGCCGCGGCGAGGAGACCGCTCGGAGCGAAGATGTCAGCGCAGATGGGTGCGGGCGGGGGCATGAAACGGAGATTGGGCAGTCCAGGCATGCCGAAGAAGCGGATCAAGGTGGATCAGAACATGAAGAAGATAATCGTTCTGGCGGACAAGGAGAATGAGCAGGAGAAGGCAAATCCCCGGACACCTGAACGAGCGCAAAGGGCCCTGGTTCAAGTCCAGCCAACGCCCGCGCGAGACATATTGGGCGCTGGGCCAACGCTGGACGAAGAGGATGAGGTCGAGGTCGATGACTCGCCCGCGATCGCTTCGAGATTTATCGCTCGCCCGCCGACTCCTCCCCGTCCTCACATGGACCTTTGTCCGTCGCCTGTCAGATCCCAAGCAATGGAGCTCTCTTCGACGCCGTCTCCACTCAAGCGCATGGACTTGGATTCGCCAAACCGGCACGGCATCGCAGACAGCGTCGTCACCCCAACGAGAGCCTCCGTCTCGTCGACATCGTCGATAATCCACGCTGCACCGCAAACACCTCGCATGTCAACTCAGACCCCCCGTCGCGTTATGGGTAGCGTGTCGCGCTTTCGTGCCGCGCCTCCGTCGATTTCAGGAGCATCCGTCAGTCCTGTCAAGTCGAGCTCAAACGCAAGGCCAGTGCTAGCTTCGATCCTAGCCGCTACAGACATTATACCCGCCGCCGCGGCTGGTCAGTCTGTGAATGCGACGCTACACCCTGAATCCCGCGGGGACGGACACCAGGTGGAAGAGGAGGTCCAATCATTTCTCACCGGCCCCGAGAAGTCAGATGGCCATGCTCCCGTGTCTGAGGCGGTGGTCGATTCCGCTCGCGTGGTTCGCCCTGGCTCCCCCGAGCAGCATCCCGACATCGCGATTGAGGTCGCTACTACCTCCCCGTCAATTGCAAAGCCTGATCTGGTACAATCTCAACTCGGTTTCTCGCCCGCGGGGCTTCCGAAACCAACAGCCTCATATTCGAGCATGCCGCCTCCCAGTAGGATCCCTCGAGCAGCCTCGAAGCTGTCCCTGTCTATCTCGAATATCGCGGCTACTGCAGCAGACGACCGCCCGAAGAAATCCTCCGTGCCCGTCTCTACCAAACCCTCGCTCTCCTCCTTGGGTCGCGGACTTCCATCCACAGCTTCATCGATGTCCCTGTCCGCCACCTCGTCCGGCGAGGCCGCTTCGGTGCGGCGAAAGCCTTCATACCCTTCGTCACTTGGCTCCGGACCGCTGAATCGACCCCGAGATCGGATGGTCTCTGGTCCGACGCTATATCCTCAACGGGATGGCACCCTCGCGACGTCCAAGGGGGAGTCATCGATCCCCCAAGGTCGGCAATCACCTCGATCCGTTTCCGAGCCGGCTCCGCGTGCCAGGCCCCGTACCGAGCTTTCCGCTTCGACATCTCGGCGCGAGGGCATGTCAACGGAGACGTCTAAATCGATGGCGGGTTTATCGGACGCTCTGAACAAACTGAAGATGCGGAGATCCGAGTCGCAATCTGAGCCAAATCGACCTAGACAGTCGATGTCCGCGACCTTTGCTGCTCCAGCAAGCAGGGTAAATCCGGCCGGACCGTCCGCTTTCAAGCAGCCAATGCCATCGGTGGTTGCTTCCACGTCGAGGCTGTCCAGTGTGCATCGTCCTCGGCAATCGATTGTCCCGCTGACCACGGCGCCGTTTGATACGTCCATGGCGCCGGAAGAGGAGCAAGCGGGAGATCGATCTTTAGCTGCGATTTTGTTGAACACGACAGAGAACAAGTGCTTCAAGGGCGTAGTGGCATTCGTGGATGTCCGGACCGCGGACGGCGAAGACGCAAGCCCGATCTTCGTAGAGATGCTAAAGTCGCTTGGGGCGAGGGTGAGCTGCGTCATCGGCACAGTCATGGACGCTTTGCTGATGCTTAGGTCCTCACTCGGCCGACTGAGAACGTCACGCACATCGTGTACAAGTCGGGCAGGCCTACCACACTCGCGTGGTACCGTAAGCAAGAAGAGGAGGAGAGGCCGAAGGTGGTCGGTATCAGCTGGGTGACGCGGAGCAAAGAGAAGGGCGAGAAGCTGGATGAGGACGCGTTCTTGGTGGATGTGAGCGAGGAGGATATCTTTCAGAAGGTGAGAATGGTGGATCGAGTGAGGACGTCGGCTCATAGCAGCGCCGGAAATCGATGGAGCCAAAGGCTTTGATGCTCAACTCGGCAGCGCCGAAGCAGTCTTTGCGTGAGCTGCTCGTTGATTCGTGAGGGCAGTCAGAGCTGATTCGCAGTCGGTGATACGTCGCTGAATGTCGCTTCGATTAGGCGCAAGTCGATGATGTATGCGCGTGAGTGCTTAGCGCCTGGAGCGTTGTCGCGCTGATTCGTAGCAAAGATCGGCAGTCCGCTGAAGCGGTGCCATGTGCTACGGGACGAGTGAAATGCTGTTTAACGATTAATTGATGCAACCTTGGGATTTGTAACAGCCAAAGTCGAGCGATAGTATAATTTAGGTGACACCGGAACGTGCCTCTCTTGCGTACGAGCGCCAGAGGCCAGTTGAGGGATATCAGACCAGAAGTTGATCGGAGAAGAGCCTCAGGACCCCGTCGGGCGTGTGGTCAAGTGTCACGTGACCCAAAGCATCAGCTGATCGTACCGCATGGTCGGCGACCGGGATCGGTTAAGCGCAGCATGGTGCAGGCGTGTTCCCCACAACCGAAGCCAGACGAGGCGGGGGCGAAGAGACCATGTCTTCTTCCCATACATGCGAATACCGTCAACAAGGCTATTCTCGTCAGCTTCTTCTACCTTCACCACGTCGGGTCTTGTCTCCAGGCCATCATACAGCAAGGTCTCCGCCAGTCCACGTCCGGCCCGCTTCGTCTCGAATTCCACGCCGGCTTCGTCTTCCGTATCGGCTAGCTCCGACCGACCAGACGTGGACGGTTCTTCAGCAGAGCTAGGGTGGGTATCGCCAGGCAAGATGGCTCTGGACTCGCTGGGCAAGCTGGGCAAGTTGCGGGACCTCATGAGAGATCGACGTCTCGATGCTTAGTGAGCTTTTTTCATGTATCTACTCCTAGCTGGGACGTTGACGGCAGTGTGGTCCCGTCTGAAGATGCTCGTGGGTGCTGAGGCCATGTGCATCGACAGGCAGGGATGGCTGATTTCAGACGCATCGGAATACCTCGCCCCTTGTGACGCAAGACGGGGGTATATCACCTCGTTCACGGGGAGTGCGGGCTGTGCGGTGATCACGAAGGACTCGGCGAGGTGCTGGACCGATGGTCGTTATTGGCTGCAGGCGGAGAAGCAGCTCGGCGCGGGGTGAGCCGGCCAGTCCTGACTCTCGTCATGCGTTGATCGTAGATGGTCACTCATGAAGCAAGGCTTGCCGGATGTGCCGACCTGGTCGCACTGGCTCAAAACAGTACGCCGGTGCAAGCTTCGACAGTTCGGACTACTGACAAGCAGGAACTCCCTGCATCCTCCCGTATCGGTATCGACCCGACCCTGATCCCGTACTCCGAGCAGCAGTCTCTCTCTACATCTCTGTCCGGCACGCTCGTCCCAATCGAGGACAACTTCATAGACCAATTATGGACAACTGACAAACCGCCTCGACCGTCGACCGAGATCTTCCTCCTGGACGACCGATTCACCGGCGAGAATGTCTCGAGTAAGCTTCTGCGAATGAGGGAGATCCTAGCCAAGACGGGCGCGAGAGGCATGGTCGTCAGCCAGCTGGATGAGGTGGCGTGGCTGTTCAACCTTCGCGCGAGCGATATCCCTTACAACCCGGTGAGCCGGCTCACACATTTTACCCTTGACTTGTTTCTCGGCTGACCGGCAGGTCTTCTTCGCGTATGCAATCGTCACCCCAGACGAATGTACACTGTTCGCCAACCCATTGTCCCTGACCGAGGCTATACGGCGATACTTGCATGCCAACGGCGTGGCCGTGCTGGATTACGAGCAGATTTGGACCTCGTTGGCGACGCTCAACAGCATCGTCACGGAACGCCGGGCGAGTCAGCCGATTTCGCCGGTGGAGAAGGGCCGGTCGGTCACTGTCCAGGGATTAAAAATGGAGAAGACGGACAAGGTGTTGATCGGGAATAAGACGAGTTGGGCCATAGCGAAAGCCGTGGGCGAAGTGAGTTTGAAGCCGGCCTAATCGTTTAGCTCAAAGGCCCGTCGCTAATTCTAGGACAATGTTGAAGTGCGGAGGAGCTGTGTGGAGGAGGCGAAAGCCAAGAAGAACGCTGTGAGTGATGTGCGGTGGACCAACGAGGTCCTCGGACTGATCGCAGACCGAGATTGAGGGCTTCCGGCAGAGCCATATTCGGGATGGAGCCGCTTTGTGTCGGTACTTTGCTTGGATGGAGGAGGTCCTGGCTGGAAATGAGCAATGGACGGAGTACGACGCTGCAGTCGTGCTAGAAGAGTACCGCAGGTGGGCGAGATTTGCTCTTGTCCTCTTTGACGAACTCACCCCAGGGAGAACAAATGGTTCATGGGTCTGTCATTCGAGACGATATCGTCAACGGGCGCAAATGCGGGTGGGCATCAACAGAGGGATTGTTGATCGTGGAAGCTCACGACAGCTATCATCCACTATGCACCTCCGAAGGAGGGCAGTGCGCTGATCGACCGAGAGAAGATGTATCTTTGCGATTCGGGAGGTACGTAATGTTAGAATAGACGCAGACGGTAGACTCACTCCCAGCGCAGTACCTGGATGGGACGACAGACACGACGCGGACACTGGTACGTGAAGCGACGATCTTTGGATGGACGGTGCTGACCCCGCAGCACTTCAGTACACCCTCAGCCGAGGAGAAACGGGCTTTCACGCGGGTGGTAAGCTGATCTGCGAACCTTTCGCCGGTCCAGGCTGACAAGCAGCTCCAAGGCAACATCGCGCTCGACACCATTGTCTTCCCACAGGGGACGACTGGCTTCGTGCTGTGCGTCGTCTCCCCCTTCTTGTGGCAGACTAGCTTGCTCATTCCAGTGACATACTTGCTAGGCGCCCACTCTGGTCGGACGGCTTAGACTATAGGTGAATAAACTTGCCAGAATCGACCTTTCGTCCCTCTGATAGCCAGACATAGCACCTCCCATGGGGTTGGTTCCTTCCTGAACGTGCATGAAGGTCCGCAGGGCGTAGGACAAAGGCTGCAATACAACGAAGTGGCCCTCGTATCCGGCATGGTCATCTCGAACGAACCGGGCTACTACGCGGACGGCAAGTTCGGTATCAGAATCGAGAACATCGACGTGGTCAAGATGAGCGCTACGCCGATGAACTTTGGGGGCAAGGAGTTTATGGAGCTGGAGCACGTCACGATGGTGCGTCCGACACTGAGTGCGATATGCTGACGAGCAGGTCCCGATCCAGACTAAGCTTGTTGAGACGGAACTTTTGTCACCGGCGGAGAAGGACTGGCTGAATGGGTACCACGCTGAGGTGCTTGAGAAGGTGGCGCCGTTGTTGCAAGAGGCGGGTGACAAGCGGGCATTGGCATGGCTTGAGCGGGAATGCCGAGCGGTGTAGGATGCAACAGAGAGGATAGGACACGTCATCTTTCGAACGATCTTGCACATGTTGTAGCAATCTTGAGGGACGCTCGGCAATGGTCCATTCATGCGTATACTATGCATCATGATGATCCGATAGTGAGAGCGAGGCGATGAGGTACAAAGCCGGTGATACAACGTTCGTTCTGCGCGTCAGCCTCGGTTTCAGGCAGCGTGCGTAAGGAGAACGGTAGGGAAGACGTGGATAGATTCAGAAAATCCCTTTTAGTTTATTCGACATTGTCCATTGATAGACGTCTGAAGGAACAACTATTTGCTCATCATGATAAGAGAGAGGAAAAGGTTGCGAGGTAGGCGACAGAAGAATGAGATCTTGTGCGTTTTGATGTGTAGACGTGGATGTGTGGTTTGGAGAAGGCAGAGCGGCAAGGCGAACGGGCAGGGCGACGAGACTCACCTGGACTACATGCGATGTGTGGGGACTGAGTGCTCGGCCCATCACACATCAAAAGGCCCGTCTCCCATTCCAACAGCGGTGCTGCCGTGAGCGCAAGCAAGTTGCAAGTCGAAAGACAAGTATCACGCGTATCCGCACCTGATTTTTGGCCTTGTCCCCGCCGCTCGGCCATTTGATCGTCGAGTGGCGACGTGGCGTGTGGCGGCCATGCGTACGCGCTGCCTGTTCATGGCCATACGCGATCGTCCTGGCGACGCACGAGGATATGAACCCGCACGAAAGGATTCGATGACGATTCGATGGTATGGAAGATAAGCTCTTTGTAAAACCAGGGAGGCTGTCACGAGGAAGTAGGGTAGGCATGGAACGTCGGTCATAGGGTTTTGACAGTCATTTACTTTCAGACGATGTCGGTATGCGTTGGATAATCACTGGTAGAGGAAGACGCCTCCTATTCAGATCGGTGTGTGTACATACATACCCTTTGATTCTTAGGCATGCCGATCGGGGCAAACAAAATCGAGATGAAGGATGCAAGGGACGAGTAAGTGGGAGGGAAGATACTGCGCTGTATGGTTGATACTTGATGTGCTTTATCACTGACCATGCTCGGATGTGCGTCGCCTAAGCTCTGCAGTCTTCGGCACCGAGCGGGATAGAATGTTCTGTGCGCGAGACCGAAGCGTCTTTCAATCATGCAATGATGTCCGCTCGGCCCTGCTCCGTCTTGCAAAGTATTCGGACTCGAACACCGAAAGTGACCGGATCCGAGCTGCGGCCAAGCAGCGGATCCGATTGCCAGCATTCATGCGTGGGCCTGTAGTCCTCCAGCCTGTCACGGCAGGACCATTAGAGCCTCCTAATACGGTCAGCTCCCCACCCCCCTTCAACTTGTATTGACTCGGCTCCGGTCGTTTAGTCGCCTCGCCATGTTTTCCCCGGCTTCCGCACGATGAGCTCATTGAACGAGAGACCTCCCCGTGAATAATATGTTCCCAAACAGGACAACTCGCACATCACGGCGGGGTTGGGAACTCATCGCCTCAGGCGCCAGCCAGTTGCGAATACTCCCTCCCCGACTTCGTCTCCCCCGACTCTTCCGCTCAGCCTGGACGCCTGACCTCGTGTCCTTGCCGCTACTTGCGGTTTTGTGCATGGAATCTATCGACCTTGCCACCTCTACACGTAGGGACGAATCTCAGAGGCGGCAATCCACAACTTGCACGTCCTCCCACCTTCAGATCGCATATGGCCATGTAACGTCAGGTGCCTGAGCTGCTGGCAAAGACTGAGCTCGGAAGATCGCGATCTGCCTTGTGCAATCTATCCCAATCGCCATTTTGGGGTGGAAGTTTCCCACGACGTCGTCCTTTAGAAGTAATCACGCCCCACAACCGTATCCGCCTGGCAACCGATGAGCCGATTGCTATAGTAACCAACGGATTTCGGCTTTTCATTTGCGCCCGGTCCTCGCTCCATCCTCGTAGTGCTCGACGAACCAGTCCACCGAGGCCTTCAACGCTTATCATCAGCTGGGCCCTGCTCGAAAACACGCCTGACAGACCTTGCCTGAAGGGCGTGAAGCTGAATTCGGTCTCGGTATCCCGTAGCGATCTAAGCAGCTTCTCATTACTAGCAGGTTTTCGGTACTGCCCGTCTGCCTTGGTATCGTCAAACTTAGACTCAGCGCGAGGTCTATCCCGATCCGTTGCTGTGGGCTCACGATGTATTGGCCTGTGTAGCCCATCGCATCGACGATGGCATCAGCCACTTCTCTGATTGAGATCTCCTCGTCCTCGCCCACTGGTCCTCAGTACGGTCCCCTAACAAGCCATCTCACGAGCAGCTTACCGCTGAGGATGATGGGATCGATGTCTTCGTACTGCCGCAACGTCCATATGAACAGCTTGGCCAGATCCCGGGAGAAGATGAACTGCCGGAGCGGTTTGCCAGTACCGCTGACTACAAATGGGGTGCCGTTCTCTGCTGTCAGAGCTGTCATGTCGGGGTAGGCTCACTCTTCGCTAGAAAGCAGCGGTGAATCAGGCCAGGTATCACATGTGCTTGGTTCAGGTCCTGGCCGTCAGCTTGAACTGTCGGGTCGTTGCTAGCTGACATAGTTGTCGTGCGGGCCGAAAACATCTACCATCAGCAAACCCTCATACTCCGATCCGTCCTTGAGTCATGAACACACTAGTCGGAATGACACTGGTGAACATGTCTCCGAATTGATCGTAATATGCGCTTCTGGTGAGCGCTGCACGCACTCCCGAGCCGCCGATAGGAACGGATAAGAAGACATACTGGTTTTGTACGTCTACCAGGCGCTTGCCGTGCGCGTACCCGAAGTTGCTAAAATGTGGAGGACCTGAGTGGATGCTGTCCTCCCGAAGCGGGTACGCGACCTACCTCGTCAGCGCCCACCGCTTGCTGGCGATCGTGGGAGTCGGAGACCGACCTTGTTGGGGAAGACACACGTAGATAGGCACGAAATGAGCTTCTTGACCTGCGACATGAGCCCTGACAGATCGGGTAAACCCAGTACACCCACCTTGAACTCGTGTGAGTTGTGTAGGACCGAGTCGTTGATCAATAGGTTGTCTCGCAGGAAGTCAAGCTTCCGGGACATGTTGGCAAAGAGGCCGCCCACTGCACAGTCAGCGCTCAGGGCCTTGCGGTGAAGGGAAGCGCCGGGCAGAGAAATGGGGTGACTCACCAAGGGCAGCGAGATGTATAACATAGGCAGGGCGATACTTGTCAAAGAGCTGGCGTGTCGCTTGAAAATCTCTTCACATCAACATTCTTACTCAAGACGCATACTCAGCAGCATGGACAGCTTCAGGCGCGTCCCGTCGACGCCTCGCTCTCGACCTCGGAAAGTTTCACACTCACCGCAGGTCGCAATCCTGGCTCGACACGAACACCCACTCTTCCCCCTTGCGTCTGCCAAACGTCGAACCTTCCGCTTCACTCTCGATCACATGTCTGATAGCTGATCCGACAAGGCCAGATCCTGCTTATCAGCTCTGCCAGTGTCAGAGGACCTCCGTCACTGAGTCCTTGACTCATGACGCTTGTCACACCCACCGCCGGTGACCAGGATGACGGTCCTCTGTGCCTCCGGCGTCCCTAGCCCGACACCATTGGACTGGGCGGTTGTAGAACCGCTCATCGACTTGCAGACAGGTCCTCTATGGCCTGTCGTCGCCAAATTGGAAGACAGTGGGGATCCGAGGGGTGCTCAACCCACGGCTTGACATGATGCTATCCGGTCATCTTCAGGCACCGTCCCACGGCAACGGACACCGGCATGCTCTCCGTTTGGCCAAGTCATGAACCTCGAGGTTACATATGCATCGCACGATATGTAGATCGAATGCTGTGACATGGTGGGACTGCACATATATACAACTGAATGGAAGGCGGTACTACACTCAAACGCAATGCTCGAAGCGTCGTCGGCTCCTCGTCCTTCCCTTGTCACCTCATTCCGCATTCTCTGCCCCGCCTATACCACGCGATCCTGAACCCATCGAGTCCCATAAATCGTCCGGAATCGGTCCCAGCTCGTCATAGTCGTCAAAGTCATAAGTGTCGACCGCATCTCGCTCGCCATTAAACGGTACGTCATCATCCGCCCGCTCTGGGATCGCCTGAGTATCCGGTATCATCTGGCTCGACCGACTGGGAAGCGAGTCCTCCTCGTCCCCATTCTCCAATAACAGCGCCCTTGCTATCCGGCCTCGCCTCCGAGCTGTCTCGGCGACATCTACCAGGCGGTAGCTGTCGGGCAGCGCGTGTATTCCCGTTTCGGTGATGACGAAGTCAACCGTCGCCGGAGGGACGAATGGCGAAAAAACAACCTGAGCGCGACGTATGAGTGTATGAATTGTGTCGTCAACGACCGGATCTGGTCGGCCCGGCTCTTCGTCCGGCTCCGCTGATGCGTGTGTCCCATTTGGCTTCTTCCTCTTCCGCTTCAGATCCTGCACGCCGAGGGTCCTCCTCCGTTTCGTCTGCGATAGCATCACCCGGACATTGACCGCGTTCGCCCAGACGATCCCCAGACTCGCCTCCTTCTGCAATGTCGCTGTCTGGCCAGAGAACCACCGGCTCTGCGTTGCGTACAGCATGGGCGGTTCCGGTCCATCCGTGTAGAACTGCGACAGCATCTGGCTGGACAACGGCCCAGTCGGAGTCGAGCTTTGTACAGGCGGGCGGGTGAAGACGTCACTGACCTGGTTGATAACCAGTACAGCGAGGCCGAACTCCAATGCGAGGTGCTTGAGCCGGTCTGCGACGGCGCAAAGGTGCCGAGATCTCTCCGTCAAACCCATGGACGTTGAGTTGGCATAGTTGCCTTCTGCGCCGCGGATGAGGGCGGTTATGCTGTCGATGATGAGCAAGCGGATCGGCTTGATTAACAGGCCGACCTTTCCCGCGGCTCCAATTACGGGGTGTTCTTTTTGGCTGGGGCCATTGCGCGCGCGCAGGATATGGGGGAGCTTGTAGTTGAGGGCGTGTTCAAGGAGCGTAATGTTCTCGACTGAATGGGATAAGATGTGATCGAGCAGATCTGACGGCGTGAGCCGTCCTTGAGGCTCATGTACTGCAAGCATGTACTCCCCGAGACCGTATAGCCGATCTGTCGAGATCTCCCGCTCGGAGGTGAGAATGAGCGTGCCGCCGGGACGAGTCGTAAGAGACGGGATTTGCGCAGCCAGGGCGGTCATGAGGCAGAAGTGTGACTTCCCCGAAGCACTGCACATCAGCATGAAATGACCAAATAAGTGAGACGCACCTCTCGCCCGACAGCTCCGTGATCGTTCCGACACGAAGACCGCCTCCAAGGGCCTCATCCAGAGCTGGATCACCTGTGCTGACCCAATCCCCGCCATGTGCGACCTCATCTTCCCCCTCCACGTTCTCTTCAAGTAGCGAGCCAAATGCGATCGGCTCAGGCACTATCGCTCTACTGATCCGCTTGACCAGATCCTGCGCTTCTTGCAGGCGGGGATACCGCAGCTTTCGATTCAGATCGGCAACGGACGGGATGAGCAGATCGGCAGCTACGGCCAGGTTGGCTGGGGTCAGCGCTGTTCTAATATCCCATATCGCCTGGTTCCCGTCTGCGCCAGCTCCTGCCTGCCCGGCTCGACAGATCCCTAGTCCCCGGTGGGCATTCGGCGGGTAACCGTCACTCACCATCCCTGCATTTCTTGACCTGCGGCTCAGACAGGCCTAGCGATTCGAGCGGGAAGGCTGGCAGCGACATGGACGGTGGATGAAAGGGAGTCCAGCGAGCAACGGCATTACAGCATTGACATGCAGCGATATGGGCGAGAGAGGGATGAAACGATGCAAGAGCGAAGCCAACAACACCGTCAACCACGATCAACATTGGCGGGAACCGTCTCTCGCCACCAAACTTGCCGCTTTCGGCAATTTTGAGCGCGAGTGACTTTGTGTCAACAACTGTCCCTCGGGTGCGTTGGTTCACTCTTCATCCTTCAACACCATGGCGACCAACTCGCCCATGCCCACCAGGAACATGGGTACACTAGGAACACTTTTCCTAGTCGCTAGAAAGACAAATCACGATGTACAGAGCTTTCCGATCGATTGCAGCAGGGTGACCATTGGCCGGTAAGTGGTCTTCAGATCAGCGTTGAGCGAAGCTAACGATAGTGACTTTGACTGCGACGTGCGTTCCCGCGAGCAAGGCTCACTTTGAGCTCACGACAGATCCGTCTTTACTTCTCAGATGTCTCCAAGCTTCACTGCGAGATCCTCTTCGATCTGCTGACGAATCAAGTACGTCTGGTCTCGGCTCCTTTCACGGACCAGAGGCTAAAGACCAGGCAACGCTGCACGTACACGGTGGCAATGGGATCAAGTTTACCCCGAAAGGCGGCAAGACGACCGACCAAAAACCGCCAGCAGTGCTCACTTTATCTTCTGGCGACAGCTTCGTGCTCCGCAAGAAGCTCTTCCGGTTCGAGGATGGCACAGAGGATAGCCTCGCCACGTATAGCACCCCAACGAAAGGCTCCGCTACACCGCTTGCGACGCCCGCCAAATCCGTTCGACGCCGCGCATCTCATCGACTGTCGCTGGTGCCTAATGGCAAGGCGTTCGAGCCTCACACGCCGTCCTCGAAGAACAGGCGGAAGAGCGTTGGCCCTTCCAAACTATCGCAGAACCAGGAAGAGCTGGAGCAATCTGAAGTGGGCGTGGTCGAGGCAGAGGAGGGTTACAAGGTCTACATGGAGCAGACTCAAGAGGAGGAAGAACAGGTCGAAGAGGCGGATGAGCATGTGAGTCCGGTTGAGAGGTTTCATGGAGTTGCCTCTCATAGCCAGGAGAGTTCAGTGCAAGCTACACCCGTCGCTCCATCAACACCTCCTAAACCAGCCAGAATGACAGCTCAAGTCGCTCTCACCACCCCTCGAGGATCCGGATCACTCCGAAAGTCGTTACTCCTCAAGTCAGCCAGAAAAGCCTGGAAGGAGACACAATCGCCAGGACTCGAAGGCGCAATTGAGAATGGCAATGTACAGGTCCGCCGCAAATCGCTCAGTCCCAAGGTTGTATCGCCCGTGCCACTCGATGAGTCAGCTTCGGAGGACGAGGAAGAAGTGGAACAGGTACAAGGGGAGGTCGAGATGCAGCTGGACGAGGGAGCCGAAGATGGTCCGCAAGAGTTTGAGTGGGTGGAGGAGGAAGGCCTGGATGCGTCAATGGTCGAATCGGAATCTGATGCCTCCTTCGAGGCTAACGAATCGCTTGAAATTGTTGGTGACGCAGGTACGCTACAAGGCACTGACGTACAGCCCGGCCAGTCGGTGTTGACCTTTACGCCACCGCCGAAGATCCGCATCGAGCATGAATCGATGCAGGAAGGTCCGGAGACGTGGCAAAACGAGGACGAAGAGAGTGAGCGATCCGAGGCGGATGAGGAGATGGAGCCAGTCGAAGAGAACGCCAGCGACGGGGACATCAACGAGGGCTCGGATCGGGAGGAAGGGACCGAAATCAAGGCAGAAATGGAGGTGGGCGCATGCGCTTATTACGTTGGCAAAGCTGACGAGTCAGAAGCGCCCCTTCGACCAATTTTTTACCCCACAACAGAAACGATCGCTGGGTCCGCCTCGCCGGGTTGTCGCAAGCGTCGGTCCTGCGGTGCGATTCACGACTGGAAGCATCGGTGCTCGACCGTCACTCGGCCCTCCTTTGCGGGCCCGCCGCGAGGTGTCGGTCGTCGAGGAACAAGGAGTCGAGGAAGAGAAGCCTACCTTGATCATGACTCCGTCGCGAGACGCCGATCGGGCCGAGGTGCGTCACGGTCTGCACTGAGAACGTGGATTGACAATCAGGCCAAACGGCGCCGACAATCTCTGGCCACGCCTCGGGGTCTACCAGCTCCGCCTGCGAGCTTCCGTAATGTCAGCAGAGAGACACCTCGGAAGCTGTTTGCGACGCCGTCTCACCCGGCGCTCAAGCGATCGTCGCCCGTACCCAACCGGTCAGCGACGAACGAGCCACCTGCGACGCCTCTCGACGACATCAAGCGTCGACTAAGCCTGCTACAGCGCCAAAGTGCTACTGCTCCCAGTCGGCGTGCCAATGTCAGCTTCGGGCTCCCGTCTACCCCTTCTGCAAGAGGGGTACTCGTCCCGAGCTCGAGCTACACTGTAGCCTCAAAGCGACCGACGGGGTCTTCATTCCTGTTCAACAAATCCAGACCTCAACCCGCGCTTGACGAGGAAGAAGAACAGGAGGACGCGGAGAATGATGCGGCTGTGGACGATATGACCCCTTCCCGGACGCGCAACGACAATCGCCGTTCTACACCGGTTACACCCATCGTTCAGCCCATTCCCGGAAGCGCGGTTTCATCCCTTCACGTCACGCCCGTCCCGATCCCAGCGCAGACTCCGACCGTGGCGCTCCGAGACGTTCTTCCACTCCCTGAAGACATCACATCGACATCGTTCATCTCCGCTTCGTCTTCATCTGAAACCGTCGCTTCTTCTTCGCCCGCTCCATCACCTGCGCAGCAAGCTCTCACGCCAGACTTCTCGGCAATCAAGAAGATGGTGTACGCCCCGCTTCCGCCCAAAACGCCCAACTTTGCAGGTATCAAGCAGATGTACCCGGAACTCCCGGCACCGCCAAAAACCCCGGATTTCACTGGCCTCAAGCACATGTACCCTGCGCACGCGCCGAGGACGCCTCGATTCGGGGGCATGAGGGAGATGCTCGCGGAACCGGCTCAGGAGGCCTCTTCGCCCGACTTGGGTGGTCTAGGTGATATGTATGCCGCAGACGAGGATGTCGAGGACGACGTCACGGGCGAAGACCAGCCAATGGTAATTGAACAAAACGCCAAGGACAACAACGCAGAAGCGACCATGGCTGATGAGCCGACTGGTGCTGCCGCGAAGAAGCCGTCTGCTTCTGGAACGTCCCGAGCGCGAAAGACCGCCACTGCGACAGCGAAGATTGCGGCGATGGAAAGCTCGAAGATCGGCGATGTGGACGTAGCAGTTCCCACCAGGACTAGACACATCGTGAAGCCGACCGTGGCTCGGACGCGCAAAGCTGCTGTTCCCGCGGGCGCCGTCGACACCGATGCGAAGTCGACTTCAAGCCGCACTCGACGTGCGCCGACTGAGGAGGTTGCGACTGCAGGTCCATCGACCAGGACTCGTCGAGCGCCGACTGTCGAGCAGGTCGAGCAGGAAGTACCGTCAAAGCCGTCGACCTCAAAAACGCGAACGACCAAGAAGGCCGAAGCAGCGGCTCCAGCAGACGAAGCGGCTTCGAGGCCGAGTCGAGCCAGTCGGGCAACGGGGAAGAAAACTGTTGAAAAGGTGGTGCTGGGCGAAGCGTTTGAGCAACCGACTGTCGACGCCGAAGCGCTTTCGAAGCCCAGTAAGCGCAAAGCTACAACTGCACCTGCTACAACGAGCTCTGAGTCAACCTCGGTCCCGGCTAGAAGAACGCGGGCAAAGGTTGATAAGGAGAATGAGCCGGAGGTGCCGGCCGATGTGAAGGCGCCGGCGGAAAAGAAGGCGCCAGTCAGGCGAGCGGCGACGAAGAAGGCAGCGGAGGTGGATGCTACGCCTGTCTCGGCGCCTTCTACGAGGAGCACGAGAAGCAGGAAGTGAGCGATGACGCGAGACACTTTGAGAATGCTTCTCTTTAGGTGGGAGGACGAGGACGTGCAATTCTGTATATGAACCCGGTTTGGATGACGATTACATGATATACATACATGCTCTGGTCTCGGTTTGCTAATGATGAGATCGGTTGCCCGCCCAGTCGCGAACGCAGCGGAGTTCCCTTCTCAGTGCTTCAACACCTCTTAGCTTGAGTGCCCATAGTCCCATTCACGTGATCACAAGTCAGCGATGGACCCAAGGCATGCGGGGAGTGCACGGATGTAAGATACATCATAAGCGGATCGCAGCAGCGATGATGTGAGCTCCGAATCGATCACATGAATTTACCTCCGGCCCGTGAGATCGCGCTGTCTCCGGCGCCGTGTCGACGCCGTGTCTCTGTACAGGGCAGCCTATTCTTGCCGCCTCACTGCGCCCCCCTCCTAATCCTCATCGCTGTCCAGCACCTCGAAGATCTGCTTCTGCCCCTTACTCGCCCAGAATGCGGACCTATCGTTGGCATTGACGCGCGTGTGCGAGGGCGCCGATGCCCTCGGGGGTGAATCGAGCGCGACGATCCCATCACTCGCGCTCGCGCTATCGCTGTCGCTCTCGCGATCCTGCGCCGACTTGAGCTGCGCGGCCTGCGCCTGTCGTCTTGTCTTGCGGTTCGCCGCTGTTGCGCCATATCGCGAGTCCTCCTCAACCGACTCCTGCCCCGCGTCTGCACGCGTCACCTTCACGTCATTTTCGCCGGCTCTTGCCACCTTCCTCCTCTTGTTCCGATCCTTCGTAGACTTCGAGGCGGTACCGTTCTGCTTCGAGCTCGTATTGAAAAACTCCTCTTCCTCGTCCATGCTCACGCTGGCGAACCGGTCGCGAGGCGGAGAAGTACGTGTACCACCAAAGATGAGGGATGGTCTCCCCGAACGGGATGCCCTGCTGAAAGTATGTTCGGCAGCCTCGCTATCGGTATCAGAGTCGAAATGGTCCACCTCCTCATCGTCCACCACGATCGCGCCCACGGGCTGGTCGTACCGCTTCGAACTCGTTGACGGTCCGGGGTCGCCATTCGTGATTGGATCGGCGGGCGGGTCGCGGGTCATAGCGTAATGCGGGAGGTACGTGTGGATCTGTTCTATGTCGTTTTCCGATTTCGGTATGCCCAGGTTCGCCTGCAATCTGCCTGATTTATGCAGGTCGTTGATCTGAGCCCGGTGTTTGGTCGTCTGCGATGAGTCCAGGTCACCCGAACACCACTAGTCCACGCACTTCTTTCGTAATGCCCATAATGGCCGTAAGCAGGCTCATTTCCTCAGGATCCCATTCTCCTCGTATCCGCCCGCTACTTCTCCCTGCGAGTTCGCCTGTGCGCTCGAACAGCTTGTTTTGAAGCAAGTCGAATGCGCCGGAGAAGATGGCTCGGACTGTTCGAATGCCGTACGATCCGCCAGATATATCGTTGTCTGTCGGTAAACTTGGCTGCCCAGACGCTTGTGCAAGTCGCTCACCAGGATCTTGTGGGTCTTCGATACTAAGCAAGAAGCTCTGACCGGGCCGCGTCCACCTCCGCGCCCGCTTCGAGAAGTAGTATCCGCCTCGTCGAATTGACAAGCCAACTTCGTCGTAGTTGAAGTTACGCCCATAAAGCTCAAAGAACTCCATGAGCAATGTCCCGAGATTTGTCTCGGCGTCCCAGTTGCCATGTCGCAGATGCGGGTGGACCTGACGTCAGCTTCGCGACCATATGAGGGGTCATTTAGCTCACCTGGAGAAAGCTAATGACCATACATATGACTGCATAGCTTCCCAATCCTCCGGTGTACACCTCGTTCATTGATCGCTGGGACAGAAAGGCCTTGACGACGAGGACGAGTTGGCGAGCGCCGGGGAGGATGTCCAGATATTGGTTTATGATTCTGCCTGCGGAGATCCCGTTCGTCTGGTTGAGGGAGATGTCCACGTTGAGCTTGCCTGTGGTGAGCTCTCGTCATATGTTGTCTATCAAGCGTCGACTCACCGTCATTGGTCACGAATTTGATGATCGGCACCCTCGCTTTCGATATAACCGCAACGGATGTGGTGATCCGAGCCGCACGCATAGCTCCAGCGAGCCTCGACAACAGCTCGTTCTTGTTCTTATCAGTGAGCTTGCTCGTTGACACAACGAGATCGATGTCACTATCGTCAATCCTTGACTCTGTAGCCGAATCACTTCCGTGTCGCGGCTCACCCGCTTGGCAGGTACAGCTGCGTCTGCCACGATCCGAACGGAGTGACGCTCGCGTCGGGCCAGAGCTTGTGCACAGCCCGCATTATAAGCTCAATGGTGAACAAGCGGACCTCGTATTCCTCGCGAGTGGGCGACACATGACGATACCACGCATTGATCTCCTGGTTGAGCCTTGCGTCAGCTCCAGCATCACAGCCATCCTGTTCCCTAGCTCACATCTCTGCAGCGTCGTGACAGTCGTCCCAGTCCACGTCCCACACCCACGGACATCCCCGCTCCGCCGCTTTACGCTCCTCTTTGAGGTTGCTGGGTCCGGGGTCGGAGACCCTCCCGCGCTTCTTCGCTCGTGCGGGCGGCGAGGCCGGTCGTGAAGGGAGCTTTCGCTTGAGCGACGATGGACCAGTAGGTATGGGACCGGTAGGGGTCCAGCTGTCGATATGTGATTTACCAGCTCCAGCGCCGTTGATTCGAGAGAGTATGGGTGTCGCCGAGGCTGGAGGCGGAGAGGGCGAACGGTCAAAGGCGATGAAGTCTTCAGACGCCTGGAAACCGGACGCCGTGGTCATACCGGTCATCGTGGGCGGCGAGGGGAGCCAATGCCGGTGAGGAAGTCGGCAAGGACGATGAGAGGGAGGACGACGGGGACGTGAACGGGTGTAGAAACGCTGTCCCCAGGCTGGATATGTCGTGTCTTACACACCTACGATCGGAGGAGAAAGAAGTCAATACAGAATCAGAATCCTCGTTGCAAGTCACGTGGCCGTTACGTAATTGGCCAACTCTGGTAATCGTCAGCCTGTCTGCTGGTGTAGTAGTGTTTCTGTCTGCACGCTTGCTCATCACACTGCAGTCAAGAGACATCCTTGTTCGTTCCTTTGCTAGACAATAGACACTCGAGACATATGGTACAGCACAAATCATAGCTCGAAAGGCCTCCGGCAACACCGGGCCCTTCCCCTTCCTGACCATGATCGCCCATCAGCGAAAACGAGCACGATCGCCCTCCCCCGACTTCGACCACCTCGCTTCGCCCTTGGACGGCTTGCTGAAGCGACGCCGACAGCAAGGCGCTTCTTACGGAGAGGATGCGAATGATTACAGCTCCTATGCTCCTCAGCACTCATCGCCGTATGATCCGTACTCGTTGATTCCTGAGAACGGTGGCGGCGGCGAAAGCTCGAGCGCTCCATGGCCCCGATTTGTGGAAAAGCGACGAACTCGCCAATGGGAGAAGCTGAACGCGCCCCAATATCACCAGCACTCCCATGGCATAAACGGCGCTTCCTCTTCCCAACCTCACAACTATCCGCTTGACAACTCTTCGCCGCTCCGCCCTAAATCGCTTTCCCAGCCTGGACCCGGTCCATCGACCATGTCATCCTCTCCCGTCCGACACGAACCGCCGCCAAGCTCGCCGTTCAAGGCAATCCAGAGGGGTGCTTCGGAAGAGGAGGAAGATGAGTTGGGTGAGGAGGAACTGAAGAAGGAGTGGGGCGCGGAGTATTACGCCCAAAACTCCCTACTTCATAGCCTGGTCAGTTGATAACGAGTGCTTGTCAGCGGCGAGCATCACTCACACGAGCAGCACATGACCCGAGCGACACAACACGATCCCTCACCCTCTCAAGTCATCTCCACCCCGGACTACTCGATGTTGCAAACCCCCGGCGCCTTGGCTAGCTCGGCTTCCTACTTCCCCGAACCGCAATATCGCAACACCGCCTTCCCGCCTTCTTCGTCGCCCTTTCCGAGTCAGACGTACACGGCGTACTCGTCGAATACGGAACACACGCCTGATAACCGCGGACAGGGTGCCATGGAGGTGGACATGACTCCGGACAGAGGCCGGCACGAGGCAGAAGTCGAAGTGCGGAGGCGATATGAGGAAACGAACCGATTGTTGGCGGAGCTGGAGGTTGTCAGAAGGCAAAGGTGGGGAGAAGGGAGCTGAACCGCATAATACTGGCGAATACCTTGAGAGACCGGTTGTCTTGGATTGAGGGCTGCGAGGTCCACATCCAGCGATTTGGAGATTCGGGACAGGATTACTCGAACGGGATCGCTGCGACGAAGGGAAGGAGCCGTATGATTGACCCTTGAGACGTTGTATTAGCTTGTAGAATACCTATGCCGACAGCCTTGTCTTTTAACGACTTCCATGTATCGTCTTGACACGCTGTTGACTGGTCATGGTCGTAGCGGGTGCTGAAGCTGTGTAGTCGTCGGTTCAAACAGCGAGCAAGGGTTGTGTGATGGCGACGCGCACGCGAGAATGCTTCCGTCCAGAAGTCGAATCACACCCGGAGCCTACTCGTACTTGCACATCCCTCTCATAGTGTTCCTTGCAGTGATCTGATCGAAGATGGCGGAACAGCAAGTCAATCTCACCGACCTCGACCCGATGCAGCTGCAGGAGGTAAAGAAGCAGCTGGACCAGGCGAGTCGCGCTCGCGAAGGACACCATGACCAAAAGCTGACCGGCAGGAGCTCGAACACCTCACCACATCATATCAACAGCTGAAGCAGGCGCAAGCAAAGTTCCGGTCATGCGCGAATGAGATCAACGAGCTCACTCCTGCGTCGAAAGGTGAGTAGTGGTCTCTGCGCGTGGTTTGCCAACATCCGGTCAAAGCTCCGTAACATCGGTCCAATCGCTGCCATGCCCCGGCTCGGGACATCACCCAGCTCACTCGCAGGCAAGCAGGTCCTGGTCCCGCTTACGAGCTCCCTGTATGTCCCTGGCAAACTGAGCGACGTGGAGAACGTTGTCGTGGACGTGGGAACTGGCTACTACATCAAGAAGGTGAGTGCATCGTACTGTGGCCTTTACTTCCCCTCCTCCGAACCCCGGCATCTCTCCGTGCGAATCACAACTCGTGCTGACCTGCAGACCAAATCCGAGGCCGTCACGCATTACACCAACAAGACGACATTCGTCCAGGGCAACCTCGAGAAGCTGCAGCAGACGATAGAGCGCAAGCAGGATAACGCGCAAGCGGTTGTCCAGGTTCTGCAGATGAAGGTGCAGGAGGCGCAAGGGCAGGCGGGGCAGAAGCAATAATAGGGCCTGACATCGGCCCTTTCCATCATCCGCCTTGCTCCAAGGGAAGAATCTTTGGGGGCCACGGGGGAGATTCATCGAGCACACGATCCTTGTACATACAGTAGTATACGATATCATGCATTTATACCCATCCGTCCATCGTCACCCTCCCCATCCCCGACACCATCACGTTATATGACCTTTTTCAGCGCCCGCTCCCGTTCGTCCCCACTACGACTCATCTCCGCCTCCTCATCCGCCTTGGCCGTGGTGATGCCCCCGCCGAGAAGCACCACAAAAATCACCAGCGCAATGATACCAAAGGTCTTGCTCGAGTCTCCGCCTTCCATATCACCCGGTCGGCGCATATGCGGCCCCCGTCGTCTACCTCCAAACGTCGCATTTCCGCCCTGATGTCCGCCGCCTCCGTGACCATGCGACGAACCGAACATGTTCCCACTGCGGACATTGGCGAATTCTTCGCGGAACTGCTCGCGCGCACTGGCCCATGGATCGCCGTATGACCCGGACGAGGCACCGCCGTAGCCGGGCGGGGTATGACGGCCATAAGGCGAGTACGTGCCGAAGCCGGTAGGAGGGGCGCGAGGAGGCGGACGACGAGTGGACCAGGCGCTGTGCGGACCTGTGCGGCGCTGATACGGGTCCGAGTAGGGTGAGTGATGCGCGTGAGTGCGGAAGGAGAATGAGCCGTCGGTAGTTTGGGCTGGGGCGGCCAAGGACAAGTCATAGTCGCGCCTGCATTGTCAGCCTGGGTATAGCGTCGATCATGTGCAGAGTAAGGAAACGGTGACCCACCGCTTGGCTTCGTCACCGAGGACGCTGTATGCCTCGTTGATCTCGTGGAACTTCTCGGCGCTACCGCCTGGTGTATCTGGATGCGTCTTCTTGGACAGCTGAGGGTTAGCTGCAGCCCCTGTTACACAGGCACGCATGCGATGTCTTGCGGTCGAGAGTGCGGGGATTTGGATTGGGGGATGTGGGCGGAAAGAAGAGCTCGTACTCACCTCGTAGAACTTTGCTTTGATTTGCTGCTTAGTCGCATTCTTGTGCAGCTTGAGAGACCCATAGTGGTCCTGCTGCCGGGGCATCTGCACCCTCGCGCTCGTCGCAAACGTCCTCGCAGCTAACGAAGCCGCCGGGGCCGTCGTCCGGACCGATCGGCGAAGAGCAGCTGCTGACGATTCCGCAAAGTGGAGCTGGCTTCTCATCTCGTTTCCTATGCGAGTCGCAATCTGTGTCGGCATGAAGTTAAGCGGGACCTCCAGGCAAGTCGAATGACGGGCGAAGTGGTGGATGTAATATGTTCTTGAACTGTGGATGACAGGTCTGACGATCGGAAACGGTCATCTGTGGTGGAAGTGGTGACCACTGGTGGCGTCGCGTCGGACTCGGCCGATCGGGCGGAGTAGTGCCATTCAATGCATGCCCTCGGTGCAGCACTTTCCAGCGTCACTCCGGTCCTTGGCCATATGCATGCAACTGTTGCAGCACAATACATCCGGTCGCGGAAGGAAGCTCCTCTATCAGTCCCTTCCCTGTGCTGGAAGACCCTCCAACCCAGGAGTCCCTTCGATCCCAGCGCCCTTGGCCCCGCTTCCTATCTCGGCCCAAAATCATGACACCATACAGCATGCACCCTCAGGATCTCTCAAACCCACTGGGCGATCACATTCGAGTACCTTTTGCATCCACAAGTAGTCCTTGGACCTCCGCCGCTGCAGACGCCGCAAATCGCCTACATGGGCACCCCTACAGCGAGTCGCCGGTGCATCCTCCAGCTTATCTCGATGTAGTTCGGCTCCGTCTCTGGTGTGATAATACCGTGTCGCATCAGGAAGTCAACCAGGATCAAGCCGCAATTTGGCTTGAACTCGCCGTTGTGTAGGGCGTTCAGTACCTCCGGAATGGAAAGCAGCTTTGCGTCAGCTGGCGTGTCTCGTGCCCTTCGCAACGCACCGCGAAAGACTCGACTTCGTCGTCGTGTGGTCGCGGCTTGATATACTCCGGGGATGCCTGGGATGGAAGCGGGAGGTCGTAGATGTATTCCACCTCTGCTGATCAGGCTGGTCATAACAGCGGTCTCTACACAGACACAAACCAGGCTGCAGATATCCGTCATCCGTGATGTAGAAATAGGTGGACAAGCCCACATTCCTGCCGTGAGTAAACGAAGTCGTCAATGAATCCGACGGCGTACCTCAGACGCGGCCGCACAAAGTCTTCGGGTAGACTCGCTTCCTCATCGCATTCCTTGATCATCGACTCGAGAGGGGTCATGCCTGTCGGAATGCCTCCTGCGACCGACTGAGCGTCAGTGGGACAGTACCAGTCTTCGGGATCTACACACGTTGTCGAGCATGCTTGGGTAGCTGCCCTCAGCCTGTGTTAAACTGTCATGCTTGCTACGTACGTGGGCTTGGTCGCGCTACGCCTAGGCACCCAGATCTTCATGTCGCTTCCGTCTCCTTCGTACGCTTGGTCGTGAGCTCAAGCCAGAGTTTTTAACTCACCAGTCATGTGGACGCCAAACGTGGCAAGGCCAAAGACCGCGCACGCCGACCTCTCGAGCTCGAAAGCCCAGTTGGAACGCGGAACGTTTGGATCCTCTTTCAAAGCAGACGATTCTTTTGACGCGTAGATTCGATACTTTTCATTACGCCAGCCTAGGATCAGCCTCATGCTGAGGAAAGAGGTCCACACTCACCTCCCAGCGGCTTTGGAAACTTTCCCTCTGCCTTCCACTTTTCCGCGGTATCCTGCATCACTTTCCCCATCATCTCCTTACCGCCAGCGATGACCCAATCGGCGAAGAACACGCATCGCACCTGGAGCTCGAGATCGTCGTCCTTGTTGTCCTCCGCTAATGAATGAAATTGCCAGGGGCAGGTCTCCGGGTCCCGCTCATCCGACTGCAGCTCCGTAAGGACATCCGGTCGCAGTTGACCGATGGCCGGAAGTTGAGCTTGATAGTCGGCAAAAGTCAAGTGGAAAGGGACATATCGCTCGCCAAGGCTCGGATGATACGAGGGGAAGTAGTCGGCGTACACGTGCCCGGGGAAGTTGTCTGCCGCGACAACCACAGGCAGAAGAGACGGTTGAGCGGATTTGGATGTCGAGCTCATGGTTGAACACAGCGAATGAAACGATGGTGGAGGTTTCAATTCAGTAATTCCGGTTTCAGGCTTGGTACATGCTGAACTGAACACAGACTTTGATCCCGGGAGGAGGAGTTCAGATGGACAACGAAGCTATGCGTGATTGCCATGGCGAGTCTCTCCTTTTAAATAGTCTGAGGCGCTCCGGTGTTGCATCAAAGGGGACCGGTGAATCCAAGCAGAGCGCCGGATGCTTCCTCCTTTAGACCTCGATACCGTATCTCGCTTGGTGCTTCGGCTCCACTCTTGCCTCTTCGCTTCCGTTCCCGCACTTTCCTGTATCACGCTTGCCTAGAATGCAGCTGGGTGAGGCAGGGTGCGGCAGCTCCCGGAAACACGCTGTTGGGAGACTTGGACGTCGAGGCAACAACCAGCTCAGTTCAGCGGCGACGCCCGCCGTCGCCAGTACGACGACAAACTCTGGCCGGGGTCTCCACGTGTCACCTTTCTCCTGCTTCCACCACGTCGGCACGTCATCACACGCCAGGTCCGCTCGGCCGCGCCGGCTCATCAGTCAGAACCACCGATGCTCAGGGTCCGGACGTGGCGACCCTCGTCACCCTGAGTGACAGACGGCTGGCGCCGGCATGCCGCACGTTGTGTGTTTCCCGGCGTGATCGATGGGGGATTCTGGGTTCTGGACCCGCGTCGCATGCTTTTTCGGATTTGCCGCACAGCAATAAATCGTCCCATCTTGCAATCAAACTCCGAACGGCTGCTTTTCTTCTTGTCGCAGATCGGCCAATCATGTACAGCGTATGCATGTGTGATCGTCCCTCTGTTTTATCCAGCATGTTCCGCTGCATGCAGTGATCCTTCCTGTCCAGAGCGAAATCTGTGCGCGGCTTCTCGGTGACGGGCAATGGACCTATGGCCGAGCTCGATCCCCCAAGCCACGATGCGTGTTGATCGACGGTTGAATGGTCGTTTTTGGTTGGATGGGCAACCTGACTGGGAGCGTGATGTGATGTATTGCCAGGAACGGACAGAACCTGCCTGGATGGATCGATTGTTGGGTGATTACGTACCTCGGCGGTGGCCAAAAGGGGGGGCTCGGGCTAAGGGGGGATCGGAATATTAAGCTACACGGGGGCGTCGACAGGGGCGAGACTGTATAGACGGGGTGTGTGGTGTGTGTACTTCTCCCTTGCCGTTCAGGGTAAAGTAAGCAACTAACACACACGCCTTAGCGCATTCGCGTTCCTGTAGCGTAGCCCAAACGAGACCAAGCCGAGGGAGAAGAAACGAGCGAGCAATCACCCAACACGAATCGGCTCCCCCTCCCCC
>JAHXHD010000157.1:0-20146 GCA_019857685.1 Papiliotrema terrestris | reverse complement strand
GCTTCACCCGTCACAACACGTACATACACTCAACATGACACGCCTTACCGCCCTCCTCCGCTCGACCTCGCGCGTGGTCGCTCCCCGCCCCGTCGCTGTGCGCACGCTGTACACATCCCCCATCCGATTCACCACGGCTGGCTACGGCGACCCACAGGACGAGAAGGCGGACAACCACACACCCACCCCTGCGTCCTCGGCCGACCCCAAGCCAAAGGGCCAGGGGAAAGGACCCAAGACCAAGTCGGGCACGACCGATCCCGAGGTGAAGCCCAAGTCCAAGTCCTCGTCATCCAAGAGCAAGGGCACGACGGACAAGTCGACGACGAAGACGGACGACGCGATGAAGAAGACGGGCAACGCGGGGGGAGATGGAGGAAAGAGGAGCAAGAAGACGCCGGATGAGAAGGAGATCAAGGAGACGAAGAAGGTGGGCGAGGCGCCAAAGAAGGAGGAGGTGGACGGAGCAGGACCCATCGGGGGCTAGGCGGCCAGCCTGCCATGGGCGACGTCGGGGCGATCGGGCAACGGGCACACGGGCAAGTAGGTGTCGTGGTCATAATACAGTGCATGATTGATGATAGGTATGAACATGATTGCGGGCGGGATGCGATGACGATGGGAATGGCGGGCGGATACGGCGCAAATGCGAACAGGGCGGATTGAAGTGAACCCCCCAGCGAACGCTGGAGAAGTCGGAATATATTGCAGTCGGCGAAGAGAAGCATTAGCAGAATCGAATGTAACTCATTATCGTTGCAGGCGATCGGCGCCCGTGTGTTTTGCCTGTCGTATATGCCGTGTGACCGATGCGTTGAAAGTCGTGGTCGTGATCTGCTCGCTCCGACCCTTCTGACATCCCATAAGACTCTCATCCTCCTTTCCTTCCTTACTTCCCCTTCAGCGCCCGGATGAAGTCAACAAACGTCTTCCTGAAATCCCTCGACTGCTGCGTTTTGATGCTGTTGACAAGTTGCTCCGCGACTTGGGGCGGACAGTTGATCTTCGGCAACATGTCGTTGGTCAAGAAGTCGAGCGCTTCTTGTCCGCGCGCTTCAACCGTGTTACGGAGCAACATGGCAAGCTCATGCAGCAGCTACTGTCAGCTCAAAAATCCTCCCTCGGGTTTTGTTGAACGGTCCCGAGCGCGCACTCACTCCGATATTCTTCGTGACTTGGAACTTGGGCTGCGCGGGGATCTCGAAGCAGAGCGGCAACAACCTCCCGTAAATGAACGTCTCGTACCCCGCCAACGCCTGCGCCGCACGCTGCTCCCTCGAGACGGCATGCTGATTCATGGGCGGCGCCGTCCCGTTCGCGACCGCCTTGCTCATATCCGACATGGCTGAGTCGGCAAACACTGTCGGCGCACTGGACATGCCCCACGCAGTGACGCTGCGCTCAAAGAACGCGATGGCAAGGCGCTGTCCGGTGGCGTCCTGAGCGTCTGTCGCAGTTGCAAGCAGAGCCGAGAGAAGGTTCTCGAACTCGGGTTTGTTTCGCTCCGTGATGAACACGCCGTCCAAGTTGAAGTTCATCAGCGCCGTGAAGAAGTTGAGATACGCGTCCTTGAGTCGCCGATGAGTGTTGGCCTCGTCTGTGCCGTTGATCGGAGAGTTGAGGACGGCGAAGATGCGAGAGAGAATCGGAAGGAGGAGCATGTCGATGGTCTCGAACGTGTTGTTCTGCCGGTCAACTGTGCATTTGTTGAGTCTAACAACAAACTCACCTTGAGTCGGTGCATGAGCAAGCCGAGGAACAACAAAAAGTCGACCAGCTCAGTCGTCTCGAACTCGCCCACCACGACTGAAACGAAGCGCGGAACGAGCTCGGCGATAGTCGAGCCGATAGCGGAGACAAACTGCGAGAACGCGAATCTCGCTCCATCTCGGACGACCCGCTCCTTTTTCATCACGTTGAGGGCCTCGAGCAACGCCTCCGTCATTTGCTTGAACGGCGGCGTGTACGGCAGCTGCTCGATTTGGTTGTCCTGGGTATGCGGGAAGCCCTTGGCGAAGTGACCCAGCGCCATCAGGTTGTGGTGGACCTGTAGGATTGCTTGAGGCTCGGTAGGTCGTTGCAGGCCGTCACCGATGTTCGACATGAGAGGTCCAGCGAGTGCCTCGAGAAGCGCCATTTGCTTCGTCGCGTCGGATCGCGTGAGGTAGATGAGGTTTCCGGCAGCTTCGAAGAGGTACAGCTGATCTGATAGGTACGTTGAGCCCGTCACCGCCTTGAGCATGACGTCTTCATCCGGGGTTTCTGGTTCCGGCACCTTTGCCTCGATGACAAGCAGGTCCTGTGGATGAGCTCGGTCCAGCGAAGGGATTGTAAAGCCCACCTTCATGCTGTCCAGAATAGCAACCGCCATGCTTTGATCCACCTCGGTCCTGCACTCCTTGACAAACTTGGCGAAATTGTAGAAGCATCGCCGCCGGACGCGCAAGTCCGGGTGATGTATACCCCTACCCGTCAGCGCTTTGAACGTCAAACTTGGAATTCCACCCACCTCTGGTCAAGCATCGCCTCGAATGTCGGCTGAATCATCCCTTCCTTTGCCTTCCAGAACTCGACGTATCGCACCGCAACCAGGAAGTACTCCAACGTCACACTCGGATGCGGGTAATTTGCGATCCCCGCCGACTGACACAGCGCAAGGAGCGTTCCAAGCGGGGTAAGCGGGAACTGGCTGTAGTCGGTACGTTCACGTGGACCGCCATAGTACACGCCAGGTTGCACGGCCGCCAAGGCATCGTCCGTCGCCATGTCGGAAGTGGGTGTGCTGCGACCTGACGCCATATCCGAGTCGAATTGCGCCTTGTTGATGCTGATACGTCGAACTCGATCCCGGCCAGCTTTGGTGTTCATCTCAGGTGGAAGTTCAAAGAACGCAGCGAGCGAGTTGTCTGCCGTGAGTTAGGCACGAAGGGAGCACGGGCGTGATAGCTCACTCTTGTTCAGCTCGCCAAACGTGTAGACCAGGTGCAACGCGAGTTCGGCTTGTTGCCAGGAGACTGCAGATGGCCCACCGCTCTGAAGGGCGTTAAGCGTAGCAACAACGATGTTTGCAACGACCTCGGTATGTAGCGACTTGTCCAGTGATGCGATGGCCTCGCAGTTCCGGGTACACAACTACGAGTCAGCTTCCGTGTCGGGAGCAGAGGCAATGCGGTGCTCACCGAACGCATTTGCCAGAACTTGGCCATATCGTCATCCGGATCTGGCTCATCACCACCGGGCGGTTCCCACTCAGCGTCATCCGGCCACGCAAGCTGCCGAACGCTGATGTCCAAGAGGGCCGAAAGGAATTTGCGGCGGTCCTCAGTGAGAGGTGGCGGGGAAGAGGGGGGAGGGGGCATGTTGCCGCCGCGGGAAGGAACGCTTCGCGTCGTATGCCACTTCTTGTACTGCTCGTCAGCTGGACCCGGACCACAGCCCGAGCTCGACTAACCAATCTCAGAACGTCATTGGCGAACGGAGTGAGCGAAAGCGGAACATCAACTTGGCGATCGCTGTAGAAGCGCAACAGCAGCGGCAAAGCATTGACCATGAGGCCTTCTGCCTCGTTTCGGAGCTGCTCGGAATGCTCCTCCTGTTGTCAGCATGATCAGCCAGCAGATCGAAATGGCTCGTGCGCACCTCCTCGATGAAGTCGATGAGCTGCGTCCCATACACGTTAAGGATTCCGCCCAGAGAAACTCGGAAAGCGAGCACGTCTGCGTCGTCCTTTGTATCCCGTGTCGACGCTTCCAGGGGATCCAGAACCGAGACGATATCGAGGATACGCAGCACGTTTAGTCGTTCTGCTGGATCCTTGAGCCCCTTGGCCACGAGGACTTTGATCACATTCGCCGAAGCCGTCTGGAGCGAGACGACCGATTGCCGTAACAGCCGATGGTAGAAGGCTAATGTCTCTGGTGTAAGAGTGACAGAAATATCGACCCAAGCTGCGTGTCAGCTTGTCCGAGACACGGGAAGACCGCAAGCTCACGTGTCCACGCTGCGAGCGTCTTCAGTGCGGCACTGCCGACTTCCTCCCACTTGATCCTCTCCGCCGACCCGCCTTCTAGACGGTCTAGCGCCGTCGCCGACAAAGCCAACAGACCGTCCACCGCCAGTCTCTCATCCCCGCTCGTCCGTATCGCATCTCTGATCTGACCGTCCTTTTCTTGCCGGCTCCTGACGTACGCCCGAGCCGACTTCATCGTCGAGTCGTGCACTTCTAGTGCGATCTCGCTAAGGAGCCGTATGGTGAGGAGAACGGGGTGGAAGTTGGTCTGGCCGGTAGACGCGCTCGGATCTGACGGCGTGAGGAGCGCAAAGAAGGGATGCAGGAATGCGGGGATGGGGGAGGGGTAAGAGCCGAGGAAGAGGTGGGCGAGGGTGAAGGCCAGTTTGTTACGCAGGACTACAAGTCAGCTGTCGCACCTAGTCTATATACAGAACCACGCACAAGCCTGGTTTCCTTCGCATGGTCCCTCGACCCATTCCGTCTTGACGAAACTGACGAGGGCTTCGTACATTGCCTGGAAGTGTTCTGCGCTCATTTCGCCAGACCTATGATCAGATCCACCGACCTCTTCAGTGACCCTTCCGGTCCGCCGTCCTGACAGACGCTGAACGGCTGGCTGCACCTGGAAAGCGAGCTCACTTGTGTATCAATGCAGAATCCACGACCTGTTGGCAGAACATCCGCAGGTCGCTTCCCCTCTTCTCCTTGCCATCTCGACCGGTCTGACCCTCCGCAGCGCCCGCTCCCTGCAGATACAGTGCCAGGCAGTCCTGAGAGTCAACTTTGAATGATGTCACGCGAGCAGCGGTTGACTCACTTGCCATGTCTCGTTCGACAGCTCCTTGACCTTTTGGAGGTACTCTATCGCCTGCTGCTTGAGTGCGGGGTCGATAGAAGGGTCGATGGACCCGGCAATACGGACTGCCTCGGGGATGTTGGTGAGGTGTGACGACATGGTGAAAAGAGGCGGCGGAACGGGGCGCTGAGTCGCCTGAAAAGGAGTAAGAGTTGTACCTCTGCCAGTGAGGGGTGATGCGTGGCTGGCAGAGAGGGGGAGAGGCGGGTTTGGACTGAAGTGAGCGAGTGCTCAGGTGTATGTCTTGGTTGATGTATGTGTGAGTGGTCAGGTCGAAATCGAAGCAAATGCTTGTTCAACTTTCGACACACCTGGACCCGGGATGAGTGGAGGACTCTCAAAGCGGAACCAATTCTGGAAACGTGGCACGCGCTCATGGTTCACGTCTCACACCTGCCGTTCGACGAGCTAGGCTTGAAGCACTTCAACAAAAACTGGTCATACATATACTGCGGACATCGTGTGGTCGTAATGGATGCATGAGACTCAGTATAATCAGATGTGATATCGGAGACGGCCGAGGCTTTGACAGTCATGTCGCTACACGGCCTCCGGTACTCCCCTTCCCCCTCTTGTACAACACGCCGGGAAGTCTACTTTCGGTACCATCGGACAGCCGTTCGGCTACGGCGGATCTTTCGTTGCAAAGTAAGCATTCTGAGGTCAGCCACATGCTTTGATTGGGCGGAGACTAAGGGTCGGGAGAGGTCGGATGCGGAAGGAACGAAAAGACCAAGGTCGGGGGGATGAAGGCCAGCGACAATTGGTGTGGTCAGAAGAGAATCACTAACCCGTACACTAAATGTCAGCTGCGGCTCCTCGCAAAGTGGACGTTGAGGACTCACACAAAGCTTCAGCGGTAGGGGGGCAGCCCGGAACGTAAATGTCGACGGGCACAATTCGGTCACAACCTCGGACGACTGAGTACGAGTAGTGGTAGTATCCTCCTCTACACGTCAGTTGCATTCTTGTTTGAAATGAAGCTCGAGACATACCCGTTGGCGCACGATCCCATCGAAATGACCCATCGCGGTTCTGGCATTTGGTCGTAGACTAGGTGTCAGCAATCGACGCGGTGTGGAACAAGCGCGACGGCTCACCTTTCCTCAACGCTGGGGCCATCTTGTTGGTGAGAGTACCGGCGACAATCATAATATCACTCTGTCGGGGACTAGCTCGGAACACAACACCTAATCGATCTTGGTCATATCGCGCGGCAGCCATGTGCCTAGTTGTCAGCGGACACACTCGGTGATGACGGCCAGCACCCACATCATCTCGACGGCACAACAGGCGAGACCGAACGTCATTGGCCACATAGATCCCTGTCGTGCCCAGTTGACCATCTTGTCCAGAGTGGACAACACGTATTCTGGAATTAGCGAGAGCTCCGCCGCCGGACCGAACGCAATCGCCACCACGCTCCCACTCCCCGTTCTCCTTAGAAAAAACTCGCTCGACTAGGCCCTCATTTCCCGTCCACTTCGGTTTTCCATCCTCCCTCCTTTGCCTCCACCATCCTCGCGGGGAAAACCTATGCCACTCACCAGCTCCATTTCGGGGCGTCTCCAAGCTAAGCTGGTTCGAACCCTGCTGAGCCAACGTAGTTACCGGCAAGCTGGTCGAGGGGTTGAAATCTCTCGACTGGATCTGCGAGGTGGGAGTTGCTGGCCTCAGGGCGATGGCGGTGTTGCTCAGCGGTCGAGCTGTACAGTCAGCCTCCTATCAATACTTGGATCGATTTGGACGAACCGATGGCGAGGTTGGATCTGAGGGTCGATCCGGACGCCTTGAGACCTGAAGATCAGTCTTTGCACTACGAGTCGTGGGAGGTGGTCGGAGGCGCACCGTTTCGGATGCCCGGGGCGATGAATGAAGCCATTGTGATGGATGTGAGCGAGTGTAAAGTGAAGACTCTGTCGATGAAAGGGTTGAATTCCAAGTGCCCCGTGGTGGCGGCGGACGGCGCCGACGGGTGAGCGAGGGCCAATGATCGTTGCAGCATACCACCTGTGATTTAAACGCCGCCACCGCTCAAAAGGCTCAAAATCGAGTGTGGCACTTTTTTCCGCTCGGCCGTCTCTGTTTAGGCTTGAGAACAGCTGGTGTATATTGACTTTTGGCATCGCAACTGACACCACCCAAAATGATCCCTAGAACGGCAGGGAGGTCTCTCAACAGGATCGCAAGGTGAAATCGACCATCCCTCACCCCCATCGAAGCTGACGTGCAGCTCCAGCGTAGCCGGCAGCTCCAGATTGCCTGTCCGACAGCTCTCTTCGGCTATCGTCCGGGTGAGCGCTTGCAGCTCGAGCTGGATATTATACATTGGATCTAACCGCAGCCCTCGAGCATCGCTCTCGGAAAGCGTCCCTACGTTCCGCTTGCGGGTGCTGTCGCTGTGCGGCACTTGTCTTGGACACCATGGAGGCGAGAAGCTGTCCCCGAAGCGCCGGCCGACCCCCTTGCATCCACCTCTTCAGCCTCCACTCTCCCCTCGAACACGTCCATACCGTCCAGCGACGCGACAAGCTCTCCTACGGCTCCTGCCGTAGTTGACGCGCCCCCACTTCCCGCCCCCGCCTCGGACTCGGTAGACGCAGCGGCATCAATACCGTCGTCTGTACCGGCTGCACCCTCAACCGACCTCGCGTCCACCGGAGTCGACCTCACCGCGACGCCCATACACACTCTCTCCGACGCGACGCTGGGCGATCTGATACGGATGAACCCAGACGTTCCGATGGAGACGCTCTTGCGTTCCCCTGAAGCCATCTCGGCCGTCGTGACGAAAGCGGACCTGGCCCTCATTGGCCTGGAACACCGCTGGTACTCGACCATTGGATGGACCGTCGACGCCCTCAACAGCCTGCACAACCTGACCGGCCTACCATGGTGAGCCGGACGCTCCACCTCGCCCATTCGCGTATCGCTCACGCCAGGTGGCTGACCATCACCGCCTTCGTCGCGTTCATCCGTCTGTTCATCTTCCGGACGGTCATCGACGTGAACAAGAACAACGTCAAGCTCCAGGCGATCCAACCGCAAATGTTGGAGATCCAGCGCCGGATGAAAGAAGCCACCGCTCGCAAGGACACAGCCGAGCAGCAACAGTGTGCCTTGGCAATCCGGGCGCTGTTGACCAAGCACAACGTCAACCCGCTCAAGGCACTCAAGGTCCCGTTGATGCAGTTCCCGATCTTCATCTCGATGTTCTACGGTCTGCAGCGAATGGCTGCGGCCCCGATTCCCGGGTTTTTGGAAGGCGGCTTCGGCTGGGTAACGGACTTGACGGTGTCCGACCCGTACTACATCTTGCCCCTCACGTCGGTGGCGTTGACGAATTGGGTCATCCGTGTGCGTGCCTGCGGTCCCGGACGAAGGATGGACATGACTGACCTCTGCAGATCGGTGCGGATGGTACGGGCGGAGTGGCCACGGGACAGAACGATTTCATGAGGCACGCGAAGAATCTCTTGGCCGTCATCTCCGTTCCCACCTTCTTCTTCATCCAGAGCTACCCCGCGGTAAGTGAAAGCGATTGTGCTCGCTTATCCTCCTCTCTTTCTTATCACTTCCCCTGCCAGCAGCCGTACCCCGATCATCTTGGTCCACCTTCTGAAGAAGCTCCCGCCCCACTCTTGCCGCAATACCCGCTCACATCCAGGCGGTCCTCTTCTACTGGACGACCACTAACCTGTTCACGCTCGCCCAAGCTTACACGATCAAACAACCCGGATTCAAGCGGTGGGCCGGTATCCCCCCTCCTCCTGTTGTGCCCAAGCTGCCCGGTGTCGCGCGTACCAACCCCAACCCCTCGATGAAGGAGACATGGCAGTGGCTCCGCGGAACAGCCATCGACAAGTACGCCGAAGCGAGGGACAAGGCCGAGCGGGATCAACAGGATGCTCAGTCTGCGCAGAGGAAGCGGCAGATGCAAGTTGGCGGGGTCAGGAAGCCCGGTATGGGGGATGAGATCATCCGAGAGCGCAGGCGCTGAGTGATGTGAGGGCGGAAGTTGAACGAACTTGGGGTGGGAACGGGAAGAACGTCCTGCTATCCCTGGGGAGCGCCGGACAAGCAGCTGGAAAGGTGGTGACGGGGGCCAGACAGAGGCGGAGGTTCTGGCTGAGGAGGTATCGTCGCCATCATACATGTGGCTCCATTTGTACTATCTCACACGACCGATGCATCACCATTCGGCTTGCCTTCTGGGCAGCGCAGGCGGGTGGACTACAGGCGGAACCCATTTGTACGCAGGATCGCCGAGCTCATAAAACCCGAGTAGAGACCCAATTGCCGCCGGGCGCGTCTAGCCGGTACACTCAAGCTGTCACCGTCACTTCGGCATCCGATACTTCCCTTTCACCATCCACTTTGCCATCATGTTTGCCTTGCGCAGGTCCCTACGCCATGTCCCGAACTACACTCGGACGCTGCCCCTGCCGGTCCATGCCATGCGACGCCTGACAATACAAGCGGGCACGCCGCCTTCGTCCGATGACCCATCAACATCGTCATCGTCATCATCTTCGTCGTCGTCGTCGACCAACTTCGAGCTCGTTTCCGGCTCGTCGCAACACCCTTTCGCATCCATCATCCCCGATGCTCCGGCGTCCTCGTCCTCGTCCTCGTCTTCTGACTCTGCCTCGTCCACCGCCGACACCGCCGATGAGTCAGGCCCGTCCAGCACGGACCCGCCCCCGGACACAACCGACGTGGTGACCAACCTGCCTCAGCCGCCGCCGTCCCCACCTCCAGCGATACCGTACTACCAGCACCCGTTTGACACGCACGCGTTCGTTACGTATCTGGAGAAATCGGAGGTGGAGAAGGGAACCGCGGTCGTCCTCATGGAGAGCGTGCGGGAGCTGATCATTCGGCGGAAGACGCGTGCGCTGGAGCGGCTGCTGGACAAGGAGGACCAGGAGAACGTGCGTGCATCGCCTCTAGCCCCACTCTCGGGGCTATCAAGCGTCACAGGGTGTGCTGACCGCAGGCGGCGTACCTGTTCCGCGCCGCGCTGAGCGAGCTACGAGCCGAGCTGAGCGTTCGCGCCAAGAGCGATTCGCTGAGTCTCAAGCAGATGACGCTCGGGATTCGGAGGGAGATCGATGGTTTGGAGCAAAAGATGAAGGAGGATATACAGACCTTGAAGCACGAGTACGTCACCGCCGCGTGTACTGTCGTGATGCGTTGGGCGATGGACTCACGCCAGCATCGAGATGGACATGAACAACAGAAAGGCCGAGACGAGATCGGACCAGAAGTCGTTTGATCTGCAGATCGAGGTGAGTGATCTCGTTGTGCTGGATCAGATGAAAGATGGCATGGCTGACGTGCAGGAAATCAACAACAAGTTCACCATCTCTCTGGGAGACCTTCGGACCGAGATTGAGTCGGCCAAGTGGGATTCGGTCAGAAGGGCAATGTGTAAGTCACGCGCCGCACTGACTTCCTCCGCGTCCCTGCATGCTTCTTGCCTCGCCCCTGTCGTCTCTCTTGACTGGAAGGGGACACAGCTCACAGCCAGCCCTGCTCGTCCTCTTCGTAGTTACAGGCGTAGCCGCATCAATGTTCTACGCCCCCGAGCCGCCCGCGTCCTCCGCAGCGGCAACCCAGCCTGTACAAGCCGCCATCGTCCCGCTGAAGGATGCCTCGACGCAAACGTCCCCGAGCTCGACGTCTACATCTGCATCAGCCTCGACGTCGACGGGTACGGATGACGACGACGACCAACACGACGATCATCTTAGCACCGAGGCGAAGCTCGAGAAGCTGTTGTCGGATAAGGAGATCGCCGTGCATCATAAACGGCAGCGCAGGCGAAGTAAAGCCAGGGCGGAAAGGTCGGAGCTCGATGTCGACAGGATCTAGGCCTAGAACATCCATCCTCGTTTCTTCAGCCGTTCCAGCGCAAAGTACCGGGCACACGAGACGCACGCACCCGAAGTTGTAGCCCAATCACCACTTTCAACATTTAGAACACATCACAGCATCACGCTGGCGGCGCGGTTATCACCTCGCTCTCGCATGCGCCGTGTCGGCGCTCATGACAAGCATTATGCATTACATCAAGCATGACCAACTCTCATCAGGACATCACCACAACTTCCACCGGCTCTTGCCAGTCTCCGGCCGTGGGTACTCCAGCTGCTTCATCGCCGACTCGCCTTCACTGTGCTGGCCCGTTTGGCTTGGTACTGCGCCGTACCCCTGGTATCCCGGGAGGTTGATCATCCCCGCGCCGTATTGCTGACTGTATTGCTGCGGATGATACCCCAAGGCCATCTGTGACGGGTGAGGTGGAGGGTAGTAAGCCGGTTCCTCCCGAGTCCGGGCGCGAAGGGGGCCAAAGTTCGCACCCCACATCATGAAAATGACGAAGAGCGAGAAGAACGACTGCGGTAAGCGGCGGTCTCGGCCCTGTTTCAGAACCCGGTCTCCCACCGGGCTGAGCGGAGGTCGCCCAAAGTCACTCACCATCGCTTTGAATGAGATTGCCTCGAAGAATCCGCTGACGGACTCGCCGAATGTCGAAGCGAACAGCTGCGTACGGCGGATAGAGGTCGGGTCCTGCTTCATACACGTCTCCCAACCCTGACACGCGGCTTCCCTATCGGTCAGCTGGTTCGCACCCGACGATCACTGCTTGCTCACATTGCCGGGACGCGAACGTCGGGATCGCACCGGTTTGTCGTGTAGAACCTGGTACATTCGCTGATATCGTCCAGCAGCTCTGCACTATCAGCGGACAGCGTCGCAAGCGGTGTCTTGCCCGACTCACCGGCGACAGCTTGGCGTTGCTTGTCCTTCACGTCCGCATAGAAGTTATACGCAAGCCAGGCGAACATTATCAGTACGCCTAGTACAAACGACGCATTGACGATGACCTGGATGTACCTGACTTGTCAGCGAGACGGCTCTTCCTATGCATGCTGCACATACCCAGAGAGCAGGGCAGGTATCTCGGAATGCCGGAGCGCATGGGGATCGCGTGCCACGTCTCGGCGAGGCCTCCGATACCGCTTGGGCGTATCAACCTGCAACATTAGCGCATGCTCTTCGTCCGGTCTCAGTCTCGAGGCGAGCTCACCTCGGTCTCCTCATCCTCCGTGTCCACCCTGGCCTGCTTTGCCGCCTTGTTCCGCCGTTTCCGCATCTCCCGCTGATATCCCCCCTTTGCTATAGGCCGTTCATCCACATTGGCCGCAGCCGGCTGTTCCTCGGCCTCCGCATCAGGCGCAGTACTCTCCTGGCGCACCTCCTGACTTAATCCACTCGCACCAGGATCCGGCTTGGCAGGTGTCTGAGCTGGGGTCGTAGAAGAGCTCGAAGCCGCCGCTCCTCTTGAGGGGCTGTCCATGTCCACCTCCTGAATCTCCGCCCACCTCCCGCCTCCCACGCCACCGAATGGCGTCGCCGTACCGAGCTTAAAACCGTCTTGCGCGAATTTGGCCGGGTCGTAGTGATACTTTGAGGTCGAGGCGGGCGCTGCGGGGATGGACGATGAGTTGAAGAGGAAGGGCGTCGAGGGAGTGACGCGGAAAGAGCGTGTCGGGGTGGAAAAGATGCGGGCGGTAGCGGTCGCTTCGCTGTGCAGTCCTGATTGTCAGGCGGGAGTGTGTGAGGGTTGTCAGGTCGCAGAGAGGGCTCACGCTTGCGAGAAGGCTCGTCTGGGTCATCAACGACCATGCTCATGAACCCCTCCAACTTTTTCTCGCTCTCGTCGCCGTCCAGGTCCATGGGTCCATGCGTGTCGCGGCGGTACTGGTTGTTGTCGAAGAGGCCCATCTTGCTGATACTCCGCCTGGGTGATGCCGAGCAAGGCGGGTGAAAAGGTCGAACGGGTCCTCGTGGAGGGATTGACCTGGTGCAATCAGCCTTGATGCTCAGTAAACCAGTCGCGAGATACTCGACGCGCTGGTTGTCGAGGTCAGAGGAGAATTACGTAAGCTGTCGCGTGCGTGCGCAATTGGGTGGCAAAATCAATTCTGGCATGGCGTAGCGTGGATCGGTGAGTGTGAGTGTGGGTGGTGTGTATGATGACGTATGGTTAGTAGCCCTCGATCGCACCGTCGTGCAGCCAGAACGAGAATGATTTTCCAGAAGGGCACAATGTGGACCTTGCGATCAATCCCGTACTTGACCGTAAGGGAAAGACTGCTCAAACTGAAACGACCGTTGAGGCATTCCGTCAAGCCAACGCATCGCTCTCTCACCCTCATATGCTGACTCGCCCCTTCATTCGGTCGCCCATTCTTCGAACCCCCGTCACTCGACCATTTTCGACACTTCTCGCGACCTCGAATATGCCACCTCGCCGGTCCCGCTCAGCCGTCGAGCTGGCAAGTCCCCCTGGGACCGTGCCCCCCAATGCCAACGGCTTTACCACGTCCCCTCCACGAGCTACAAATCCGTCCCTCGTCACTGCTCTTGAACACATTCCACCCACAATCCCGAAGGCTGCTAGTCCGGAAGGGTCAGACGATCTTACACCGCCACCAGAGCGTGACCAGCCGACTCGGGAAGACGTGACGCGGCATGTGGTCGATGAGATCAAGGCGGAGATGGACGGCGGATCCTCGGAACTGAGCGAGCCGGCCGAGCCGATCGAAGAGAAGGCAGTCCCGAAGAAGCGGGGCGGGCGCGGGCGCAAGCCGGAGGTTGAGGCTACCGCTGGAGAGCCTGACGTGGTGACGCCAAAGAAGCGCGGACGCAAAGCGAAAGATACCGACGCCGACGCCAAGCCTGACGACGGTGCCGAGCCGGTGACACCGGCAAAGCGCGCGCGGAAGACCCCGAAGAAGAACTACGCAGAGGACGAAGACTTGAACGAGGAGGAACACGCGACGGACGGCGACGACTTCGAAGGCGGGAGCGAGAGTGTGGAGGAGAAGCCCAAGAAAGCGAGGAAGAAGTCAACGACACCTAAGAAACCCACGCCGAAGAGGTCGAAGCTGGCTGAGTTGACGGGGGAACCAGAGTACGATGAGGATGGTAACGAGATCCCCAAGCGGAAAAAGAAGGTCAAGGTGTATCCCAAGATCGAGTACGATATCCCGCCCGTTGAGCGTAAGCATACGACCTTCAAGGGTGAGTCGGAGTGCTTCCCGCGGCTTGGTCACAGAAAGCTGATGGCAGGCCGACTTGGGTACGCGTGCTTGAACACCGTCTTGCGGTCCGCAAAACCCGATTCGATCTTCTGCTCGCGAACTTGCCGGATAGCGAGCATCGAGGAGGAGGGAATGGCTTTGCCCAAGGCGCTCGCCTTGGCAAATTGCCGAGATCTGCTCAAGATGATTCAGGTGAGTGGTGCAACTTTGGCTGAATCACCAGCTGATCTGTAGTGGAACGAGGATAACAAGTGAGCAGAGGCGACGCGTACGTTGCACCCCGCTGACCTGCAGAATCCGCTTCCTCCGCCTATCTTCTGAGATGTTTCCGTTCGCATCGCATGAGAAGTACGGGTACAACCTCGAGTTTGCGGCCGAAGAGCTGAAGGCTGCGGGAGACCTAGCAAAAAAGTACGGCCATCGTCTGACGATGCACCCTGGGCAGGTGGGCAAAAGGCTCTCAGCGAGACTCACATGGCTGATTGTCAGTTTACGCAAATCGGCTCGCCGAAACCTGCGGTCGTCAAGGCGTCGATCAGGGAGCTGGAGTACCAGTGTGAGATCATGGACCGGATGGGGTTGGATCAGGATGGCGTCATGATGTAAGTCACGCCTCATTGGCATGCTTGGACTGTCGACGACTGATAACAGCATTCACATGGGAGGAGTCTACGGTGACAAGCCGAGTACACTTGCCAGGTTCAGGGAGAATTACCTCACGTTGCCGGACAACATCAAAGCTCGGTTGGTTCTGGAGAACGACGAGGTGAGCAACGGTATATGAACTTCTCACTTGACACCGCTGATTGCAGATCTGCTACAACGTAGACGACCTCTTCCCACTCTGCGACGAGCTCAACATACCGATCATCTTCGATTACCACCACGACTGGATAAACCCCTCTTGCGAGCCCCCGGCGGTGCTCATCCCTAAAATCGCGGAGATCTGGAAGCGCAAGGGCATCAAGATGAAGCAGCATCTGTCCGAACCGCGACCTGGCGCCGAGAGCGTCATGGAGCGTCGGGCGCATGCCGATAGGTGCAAGAGCCTGCCGGATGCGTTGCCCGATGACGTCGATCTCATGATCGAGGCGAAGGACAAGGTGGGTCAATTCAATTCAGTTTGGGATCCAGCTAACCAGACAGGAACAAGCGGTCTTTGAGCTGTACAGAATCTAGTGGGTCTAGCCCGTTGATGCCAGCGCGTAATTCGACTGATGTCAGTGGGCTGGAAGATGTCATTCACGACAACCTCCGGCCGCCTGATCCCGAGCCTGGCATGCACACCAAGGGTCGCAAGTCCGCCTTGAAGAAGTCAGTCCACCCAGGATACATTCGAGGAACGATATCTGACAAGCAGGAAAGTCAAGGAAACGGGCGACGTCGACTCGGAGGGCGAGCCGGTCCAGCTGTCCGATATCGAGAAGGAAGGGGATGGGGGAATCGGTGACGAAGGGCTTGTGAGCACACGGGAGGTGAAGCCGACGCCGACGAAGTCTAAGCGGGGTAAGAAAGTCAAGGCAGAGGAAGCTGGCCCCGGGGACGCGGCGGACGGAGGTGTAGAGGGCGGCGAGAGCGAGGGCAAGCAGGAGCCAGGCCGTGCACCGGCGGCCAGACCTAAGCGGGAAAAGAAGGCTCCCCTTGAAAACATCGGCGGCGGTGAGAACCTGGAGCCTGTAGCAGATATGGATGTCGAGAGCAAGCCGAAAAGGGGACGGAAGAAGCAAGTGCAAGCGCCGGAGGAGGCTGTCTTTGAAGTGTAGAGGGATGTCGCAAAATCCAAATCAATGTAGCCATACTCATGCAAAACCAACGAATTCGCTCTGCAGGACGTCGGCAGGGCGCCAAGGTCTCGCCGTCTCTCGTTTTCGGCACCAGGAGCGATGATGTGATACATGAGTCAAGCGATGGTGCTTGTATGTCTATGCTGCTGGCTGTACATGCTTTTTGTCTCTCTTTCCTCCCCGATCGTGGGATAAAGCACGGATCGCAAGGCCTTAGGCTCCAATATGGAGGTCCGCAGGCGCCGCGGCGGCACCTCGTTCTCGCATCACTCGGGCAACGTACTTCTGCGAGATCTGGTCGAACGCCGCCGAGTAGAGGGTCATGCACCTCGACAGGCATGCCTGGATGTGAGCGGTGCTCGTGCCGGACTGATGTCAGAGTGCAGAGGGACGTACCTCCTCTGATGAGGCCAGTGCCGGTCCGGGCTTGGGCACGCACTTCTCGAAGCACTAACGGTTAGCTTCTGCGATTGACGGGTGCAGAAAGGCTGGAAATCAAAGGACAGGAGCGCTGGGTGATCGCCTGAAGCAGAACCATAGACAGACAGACAGTCATGTGGTGATTGAATGGCCGATCGGGAGCGTTCTGCACACTTACGTTCTCGTTGATCTTGTTGATCAGTTGCTGGGCGTTTGCGACGGCGAGCTGACGGGTCAGCTTTGAGGACGAGACCACACCGGCCATGTTTGATTCCTGATCGCCTTCCTCCCTTGGACAGCCGGTCCTCCGACATTCCGCAGCCGATTTCCGCCCGTGCCATCTAGCTCCCATCCCATTGATCCCGCTGCGCGCAGAGTTGCAAACGGTCCGGGATTGCAGATGCACGCTGCGGGCCGTGCTCGCCTCCGACAACACAGTCCTGCTCGTGTCCAACCACCAATCACCACTGCCACCATATCTGCTGATGCAGTCCTGTCGCGCTCTCCCGTGCAACGAGATTGATCGTAGCTTGGCTTTCGAAATGATCAACACACCTCCTGCTGGATCTGCAGCTTCATCTGCTCTTTCCGCTGGTTCATGTCTGGCGTGAGTTTGGCCCCCGTCAATCTGACGATCAATTCACCAGCCGGTGCAGCCGCGGCGGCTCCGCTTCCTCCGAAAAACGATGACATTATGCGCGTGTGAGTGGGATGATGATGTAGAGGAGCGTAAAGTGACTTGGTGCATCATCGACTTTTCGGAAATCGTCCCGCCGTTCACCCTTCGACGGCGGGATCGGGTGGCAAATCGAGCGGTGGCCAGCGCACGTGACTTGGCCGACCGGAGGTTCAAGATTTCCAGACGGATCGTACCCGAGAGGTGTTGTTGTTCCCACTGTTCCCAGTCATCCTGACCATTCTGCTTCACTGTCGGCGCTAGACAGCTCTTGACGGTCCATCAGCTATCCTTCCACGATGCCGCCCAAGAAGTCCATCTTCCGAGGTCCGGACGCCCAGCATTTCCAGCTGGTCCACCGATCATTACGCGATCCACTCATCAATGACCCGGAGGCATCTGACCGGGTGCTCAAGCCCGTGGAGCGCGGCAACGACCGCGGCAAGGTGCGTCGACAGATCTTGCATTGATCGAGATCCACTGCGATGTTGGCGAATGTCAGTGCATGCGCTGACAGCAGGGCACAACGCTCGCCGAGCTGGATGCATCGCTCGACAAGTCCAAGATCCGCGCGAACGAGGGTGAAGCCGCGCTGTACGGGATCACATACGATGACTCGGCGTACGATTACATGGCACATCTCCGACCCGTGCAGGGCGGGTTCGACTCGTTCCTGATCCCCGCACCGAAGGGGTCGGGCGTCGCGCCGGGAATGAAGGGCGCGGCTAACAAAGGCAAAGGCAAAGCGAGGGACCTGTTCGTGGACGACGATGTCTTGGCCAGTCAGAACGAAGTGCCCTTGCAAGAAGTGTATGGCCGGGCGGAGAACGTTCCGCGCGAGCTGCAAGGCCTGCAACCGGATATGGACCCCCATCTTCGACAAGTGCTCGAGGCGCTGGAGGACGATGCGTTTGTGGAGGATGATGGAGATGGCGATGAGGGCGGTTGGTGGGGCGAGCTCGTTAAAGGCGGCGAGGCGGACGAGTACGAGCGCGAGGAGTTTGACTTCGAGGAGTGGGGCGTGGACGAGGAGGCAGAGGGGAAGGAGCAGGAGGAAGTTCCGGACTTGGTGGAACGGGAGGAGACATGGGAGGACCGCTTCAAGGCGTTCAAACAAGCGCAGAGGAGCGGCGCGGGACCGGCGTCGGGCAGCGATGGAGGGATCGAGCGGTCGGAGATGGCGGATACATTGGGCAGTATGGTCAGGGGAATGGAGGACCTGATGGTCAAAGGCGCGAAGAAGAGGCACGGGAAGAGGGGACCGAGTGATGCCACCGGCATGAGTATGAGCAGCTCGAGCATGTTCAGGACGCAGGGGTTGCGCGATCTGGACGCCCGCTTCGACAAGGTGCGTCCATGCCTATGATGTGGGAGGGAATCTCGCTCACGCCAGATCGAACAGGACTACGAGCTGGGTGATGTCGAGGAGGAAGAGGAATGGGATGACACGACGTCCATGGCGGACTCGACTATCTCTGGCATGTCCGGCATGTCCTCCATGTCGACGTCATCGCGCGCTTCGCTGTACTCCAATGCCTCGGCAGCACCGCCAGAAGTCTCCCGGGAAGACTTCGATGCTATCATGGACGATTTCCTGGAAAACTACGAAGTGGTTGGAAGGCGATTGCGGCCCGCACTTGGAGGAACGGGCCTCACTGGACCGGAGAAGCTGCAGGTTCTGCGATCGGCTGTCGAGGGCGAAGGTGAAGACCGGGACGCCAACAGGGAGCTGGTGCTGCAAATTGAGCGGCTGGGGCGGGGTCAGAAGGCGCCCAAGGAGAAGCGGGAGAAGGTCAAGGTGGACGGCGAGGAGCACAAGTGGGACGTCGAGACGATACTGTGTGAGCCGCGACGATACCCGCTTAGATGTGCCAAACTGACTTGTAGCGACGTACACGAACACGGAGAACCATCCTGGCGTCATTGGCACACGCAGTGCAGCGGACAAGCGGAGAAGGGCTGAGCGGGCTGCGGAGGAAGCACGACGGGCAGAGCAGGCCCGGCTGGAAGCCGCTCAAGCAAACGGCGCTGCGAACGACGAACAGGATGAGAGCGACTCGGGGTCCGAGACCGAGACGGAACAGACCCGACATACCGTTGCCCGATCCAAGGGCGAGTCCGCCGCAGAGAAGAAGGCCCGCAAAGCAGCAGTCAAGGCCGAACGAGCTGTGCGTTATCTGTGAAACAACAAAGATGTGTTTTGGCTTATGCGCAGTCGCGACGTGCGGAGAAGAAGGCTCATACGGCGACCTTTGGCGAGGAGAGGAAGAAGCAGTTGGCGAGCCACAAGAAGATGGTGGCGGGAGGGAGGGCGGCGGATATTGCGGTGGGCACGAGGGGAGTGGTGTCCCTCAGATAAGCGCTCCGGGGACAGGGTGCTGCGTCGTCGATGGCTTTACTTGATTCGGCTTGCAATGATGACCATGTCTGTATTAGATAGATTTGACACGATGCATTCGACGACGATACTTTGGACTGAGGCTCCCGATGACCGTCCGGATGGATCCCGATGCACCGGACAACACCTGCGTGCAAAGCTGGGCGACGAGGACCGGACAAGACCGCTTCAGGCTTGACGGACGCGCCCGTCGGGTTTAAGAAAAAATAGCTATCGGCGTTACCGCTATCGGCCATGTCCGAGGGCGAGTCCTGGCGGGGATGTGAGTGCCACACGGCGTTTCAGCCGGACATACAGTTTTTAAGCTCTGGTTCTCGTCAGTGCCACGCCCGCGGACCCGCATGCATGGTTGTGCAGCTCTGGCAGGGAGCGGTGGGACGGCCGGCCACTCGGCAGACCCCCTCCTGGCCCTGGCTCCTGGCTGTCGCTCTGAGTCTGGCTCTGGCTGGCGGCGGGCCCACTGGGTGCAGGCAGTCTCGCTCACTCACTCGCTGGCTCGCTGGCTCACGCCGGCCAGCGGTGAGCGTCCAGATCGGTCTTGCCACCATCGTCAATCGTCTTCTTCTTCTTCAGTCTAACTCACCTATCCTAAAACACCCACATCTTTGCAGACCGGCTCGTCTTCGACACCGATCTACGTTATCCTTCAAATCCAACTCGCAAAACACACCAAAAACCAAACTAGGACATAGGCAATATGGTAAGTTTGCCGTCTCCGTTGAGCTGGCGGGCACTTGATTGGGAGGACTTGGAGGCTCGAGGTGGCGTTGATGGGCTCGTGAGACTTGTGGTGGAGAAGTAGAGCCGGTCTGCAAAGATGTGGGTGTTTTAGGATAGGTGAGTTAGACTGAAGAAGAAGACGATTGACGATGGTGGCAAGACCG
>JAHXHD010000155.1:0-36155 GCA_019857685.1 Papiliotrema terrestris | reverse complement strand
TAACCTCCCTCCCTCCCCCTCTACGCGCCTTTCTCACTCACCTTGCGCTTTCCCATTGCACTTATTCCTGTTCCCCGAGCGAGGTGCACCACGGAGAGAGGATTTCTCGGTGGCATAGAATTCATGCAACTGTTGCCCCTCTCGCCCAGAATCTACACGGTGTCTACAATCCACGTCCTGACGCAGCCTTCCGCTCCAGAACTGACCAAGCCCGTCTCCCCCTCCTTCCAGGCCACTCCCGATACTCCACCGGGGTGTGCATTCTGATCTTAGCGCCGGAGCCGAAGACGGACGCGCAATGCTCACCTTGATCGGGGTGTTCTTCAGCGTCTTCTCCACTTCCCACACATAAATGCTCTCATCCGCACCGGCTGACGCCAATCGTTTGCCGCTTGGCGAGAAGGCGAGATGGTTCACTCGACCAGTATGGAATGTCCACTTGGACGACACCTTGACGCTCTTGTCCTTGACGTCGATGAGGATGATACGCCCCGAGGCCTGGAGTCAGACATGTCACGTAGACCACCAGTGACTCACATCTCCTGCAGCAAGCAGAGATCCATCTGGGCTGAACGCGAGCGACAGGATCTCCCCCTTGTTGTCCTCAAACTCGGCTTCGACCTTGACTGCCCCGCCGGACACCGAGGCGAGCACGACCTTCTTCGCGCCCGTGCCGTATGCCACCAGATCACTTGACCCGGCATGGGCAGCGACAGCGGTAGCGCCGCCAGGGTGAATGCTTCCCGATCCGCCGGACACTGGATGGATCTCGAGACCAACAGAGCTGGCGGTGTAGACAGCTGACGGTGTGGCTGCGACGTCTCTGGGCTGCGCCTTGGTCGGAACAGAGGTGGATCTGTCGTCAGGTGGTGATCAGTACGAAACAAGCAGCGTACGCGAAAGCTTTGCTCTCGATCGAGGCCACCTTGTCGTCCCATCCAGCCGACCACACCTTGCCCTGTCCATCCTGAGTCATCGCCTGCACCAGAGCGGAGTGCCCCGTCCCGGAAACGTCGTGGCAGAGCCCCTCCTCGCTTCCACCAATGTCGAATGCCTTGACCCCGCCGTCGAATGAGCCGGTGTAAAATGTCTTCTCCTTGTCGTCGACGAGGACACTGGAAGTGATCGCCTTGGTCGGTCCTTGCAGGGTACGCCATTTAGTGGAGGACGATTCTCGGGTGTCGAAGATGTTGAGAACGCCAGAGAGCGAGACAGAAACGAGAGTGTTTGGGTTGGCATAGACAACACCGTTCTGCTGAGACGAAACATCGGAACCGACAGTGTATGTTTGGGCTGACTTTTGCGTTGCAGCGTCCCCTGCCATCAGCTTTGGAGAGAGGCTACCGCGCCAAGCTCACATATCGCAACGACGCCGTCGGCACCGGCAGTAGCGACACGAGCAGAGTCGGGACTCCACGACACGGCGGCCTGCCATCAGCAAAGCCCTTCCCCTTTTGATTAAATGGGATTTACCAGAGCGCTGGTCGATCCATCCCGGTCCGCCTCGCCCTTCACCTCACCCGTCTTGCCGTCATAAAAGAACAGCTTGCCATCGCTACCAACGCTGACGAATGTCTCCCCGTTCGCGCTGTACGCCACATCACGGACAAATCGGCTATGCGTAGAGATCATCTTGTCGTACTTGAACGGAACAGCCGTGTGAAAGATGACCGAGTTGTCATCCGACGCCGACACCGCTCGGAAAGGTCGTTGGTGTCGGACAGCAACGGCGTTTATCGTCTTGGCGTGACCCGAGATCTCTCCACACGAAGAGCCCGAATCCATGAAGAATGCCGCGCCGAATCTGTTGTTAGCATGAGGACTGCCTGAGAGAGGTGAATACCGACTTGTCTTTGCCCTCTCCTCCGACGATGATACGCTTGCTCTCGCCGTCCCAGGCCAGGTCGTTGACACGTCCGCCGATGGGCCTGATCGCAAGCTTGAGCCCATTCTCCGCTTGCGTGATGTCCCATATCCTGACGTTTCCGGCTATATCACCTGAAGCCGCATAGTAGCCGGAGGGCGAGATCCTTGCGACAGTCGTGGTTTGGGTGTGTTGGGTGTACGCGTGGGCTAGGCTGGTGTGCTGCACATGAGCTCAGGAAAGAAATGCGTCGCAAGGCCGAGCTCACATTCAAATCTCGTATCTGCTCGTCAGTGGACGGCAGACGCGAAGGCTGGGGGTACGTACAATGACAGCTCGGCCGTTCGTGTAGACCAGCTTCTCGCCTTTGGGATCGACCGAGAGCTTGGTCGAGACCGCTCGTTCTGTCGCCGGGTTGCAGGGGTAAAGCGGACCTAGGCCCTCAGCTCGGCCTCACTTCGGCCCCCACGATCACGCACCTGCTTTGTAAGGCATATTGATCACTGTCTATCCTATATCTATACGTCTACAAGCATCAACAATGACCTCGACGGACCCATCTCGCTCGAGCCCTGCGTCATCACCGGGGGACTCTGGCCAGAGCCACGTGGCGATGTTGCAGTCCAGGCACGGCGGATCCCAACGCGTTTCATGCGTCGGCCGACAGGACAACTCTCCCACCCATTAACCGATGGACATTGACAACGCCTTCTGTAGATCCCTAGATCTATTTCCGAGTAGAGCCCAAGAGAAAGTCGGCGACCAACGGGAGCACACAGGAGTGTCAAACGACGACAAAGCTTTCACGAGAGCCATACTCGGTGGTTAGCTTGAGCACTGATCTTCACGATGACCTCGACAGCGGCTAGGAGCGTGGTGACGACTGTCTTTATCGCGTTGGTTCTTGACCTGCTTGGTGAGCTGTCAAGCATATACAGTAGTCAGTGAGCTCACGTACAGCCTTCACATTACCGCTGCCCCTCTTTCCTCGGCTAATCGCTTGGTACCTCTCGAAAGAGGGCGAGCAATCGTCGTCCCTCTTGTCGCAGCTGTTAAGCTTGACACATGCGTGGCGGGATACACTACTGTCATGGAGTACGCTAGGAGGACGATCAGTGGCTTTGACAGGACGGGCGGACACGAAGAACTGGGACGTCGTCTTGCTTGGCGGCGCGATGGGCAGCTTGTTCAGCTTCTGCCAATGCCTCATTAGCCCAAAGCTGGGTCAGCGTGAGTTTGTCATGAGCCGGAGCATACTGAGGCTGACAAAAGTGTCTGATCGATACGGGCGTAAGAAGGTGCTGGTGGCTACGATGATGGGCAACATACTCTCCGCCGTGATCTGGCTGCGGTCCACGTCATTTGTGAGCTGGCCGGACGTCCTCTTGATCACAGCTGATCCTGTAGGCTACATATCTGCTCTCCCGAGTGGTCGGAGGGCTGAGCGAAGGCAACGTTCAGCTCAGCACGTGAGTTGAAGCGTTTCCGCAAGAGAGTCAAGCTGACGCCAGCGCCATCATATCAGACGTCAGCACCGCCGCTACCAGGTCGAAGTCGCTGGCTTTGGTCGGTATCGCCTTCTCCATCTGCTTCACGCTTGGGTACGTCAAAAGCTATCCACACACTCCCGGGCTGATGCTAGACCATCGCTTGGCGCGTACTTCGCATCCAGGCCCCTACCTATATCCGCAGCGGAGCAGAACAGCTGGAATATCTACGCTACGCCCGCGGCGATCTCGCTCGCCTTCCTTGTCGCCGAGACATTCTACCTTTTCGTGAAACTGCCAGAGACGCAAGGCTGGCAGAAGGACGACGAGAATGCGAATGCTACGGACAGCAAAGCCGAGGGTGTCGTACAGCGGGACTCGGCAGCTGTCAGGATTAACAGGCTGAAGATGATCGGGTGGTATCACTTTGCGTTTCTCCTCTTCTTCTCCGGGGTTAGTCAATTCGATGCCAAATGCCGAAGCTGACGTCAGGCCGAATTCACCCTGACATTCCTCACATACGACCTCTTCGGCGCTACGAATGCGCAGAATGGGCGGCTCTTGTCGTGTGGGTCAGCTCTCCTGAGCCGCAGGATCAACTGACCCTCAGACATCGGCGTCCTCGCTGCGATGCTTCAAGCGCGACATGTCCGACCCGCCCTCGCCCGGAAAGGCGAGCTCAACGTCGCGTGCACCGGCCTGATGGTCGCTTGCATCTCGTTCTTCTTCCTCACGATCCTACCTTACGGCCCTATTCGCGAATCGACCGTACTATCGACTATCGTGCTGTACTCGGCTGCGACTGGGCTCGCGTATGTCAGCGCTACGGTCGTCACCGGCTTGACAGCTGCTGCGGCCGCATGCTGCGACGAGGAAGGCGAGGTCTCGGCCGAGAGTCTGCGTCGAGGTCGCGCCCTCGGCGGATTCCGTTCGAGAGTGAGTCTTGAGTTCCAATGTCGAGCCAAGCTGACATTGCAGGGACAGCTCGGCCGCGCGATCGGTCCCCTACTCGCTTCGTCCGCATACTGGTTGGCCGGTCCAGTAATGTGTTACGTCACCATCGGCCTGTGCCTTCAGTACGTGACGCTTCAACTGAGGTCCTGGCTCAGCGACGAAGCGACACGCAAGCAAACAGTCACTAGACCGTCGTAACGATCCCATGCATTATGTCATTACCAACCGACTACCATGCGCGGAATGTCGTACTGATCCTGCCAAGCTTCCGTCCTCATAACCGACCCCTCCCTTGCTTTCCCGAAGATGTGCGAGACCTCGTTGGCCTGATCGTGTCCTACCTCTACTGCTACGCGTGGTATCCCCGCCCACCCCGAAGCCTGCACCTCGGCCTGTGAGGTCAGGATTGTCGGGAGGATCTCCGCGATGCGGCGATAGAACGCCAGACCCCGCCCGTCAGGAGGACCTCGCATGCTGCGTCCAATTGTTGCTGCTGTTTCCGCGCCCGGAAGCTCGTCCGGGTCGCCCACTAATGCACCGGGATCCTCATACTCCCTCACTCCCTTGTCGAGCTGATCCCACTCGGCTCGAGGGATGTAAGGCGGATTCGACACTAACAGGTCGACCTTGCCCAGGCCGCGTACATCTGCATCGCGCCATACATCCACGTGGTTGAACTTTACGTCGAGATCGAGCGTCTCCGCGTTCTCCCTCGACAAGGATAGCGCGTGAGGGGAGATGTCGGCGCCAGAGATATCGATCGCCGAACCTAGACGGTGCTTGAGCAGAAGGGCTATGCACCCTGATCCGGAGCACAGGTCGAGGATGCGCAGCGGACGTCGGGCTTCCACTGCATGTTTGCGTATGACGTCCGCGAGGAGGTCGGTCACGTACGCGGTCTCTGGGCGGGGTATGAGTACCGGAGCTCGAGTTCGGATCGTCAGCGGACCGAAATCTTCGCTCTCTTCTCGTCAGAATTCGACTCGGTGACATCGACCGGAACAAACCTAGGATATATTGCAAAGGTTCGCCTTGACTCCGTCTGATGACCATATCCATGAGGTTCTGATCGCGGGTCCGGTCGTGGAGAAGGGAGGGCTCCTCGTCAAGAGCCTGACTCATCCACCTAAGCTCGTTTGTCGCATCTTGCTCCGATAGCTCGGCATTGCGCCGCAAGATCGCCAGGAGGGTATCAACGCGGGATGCCTTTGTCGTGTACGAGCACTGTACACCAGCTCTCGGTCGTAGCGCTCGTAGCGGCGCCCACAATGCTCGCATGTACGAGCACTGTTGATTGCGACGGTGAAAGTTGGAATCTTAGAGGCATGTGGAGGGCTGATCTCGGTAAAGAGCCGGGCAAAACCCCCGGCTTGCTCCAGCCCAAGTGGATTCAACAGTCATTCCGATGCACGGCTGGGGCCATTTGCCGGATTACCTTGCAGAGTACGCGGTGACCTGGCAAGGACACGCCCGACATGGGTGCAGACAGATGGGCGGGTGATCATGCCACTGGGCGACCTATTCTTCAAGAAGCGTACCAATACATTCAACAATCCTTTCCCTTCTTATTCTTTGGATACACGAAAAACCCGGGTAAATTATAGTCTAAATGAAGATGAAAATGCCTCTACAAGATGCGGATGCGGATGGCTCATCCCCTGCTCTCCAAGCTCTCCGCTAGAATAGGCGGCGCCAGCACCAGATTGCTGTGCCTCTCAACCTTGCCCGTGTTCCCCAACGGACCGTTCACGCCCAGCCCTACGACTCCCTTCGCATCGTCTTCATCATCCGCGAACAGGACTCGGGCCGCGCGGCCGACGCTTCGTGCGGGTGAGTGTGCTCTCTTCGGCTGACTGCTCGCCGAGGGCGAATGCGCCAGGAACATCATCAACTCCGCCGCGTCCTTGTCCTCTTCGTCGGGCAGTCGGTCTGGCACGGGTGTCGCCGACGATGCGCGGCGCAGAGGGCGGTGGTCGAACGCGGGAGGAAGAGGTAATGAGCTATGTGAGGATAACTCTGGTGCCTGGTACGACGATCGCCGGCCGGCCGATGAGCTACCCGATCCGAACATCTCGGTGAGAGCTTTCGCTGCGTTGACGTCTTGTCTCGAGTGCGTGGAATGACTCTGCGATCGCTTCTTTTCGCGGCGGAGGACCTGCTCTGCGGGAGAGCGGGGGTTCTGGAATGAGCCTGAGGCGCGACGAGACGCGTATAGACCGCTGTTGAATTGCCGAAGTGGGTGGTCGTCGTCGTCTGCACGCGATCGCTTGAGAGGCGAGATGGGCGATGCGGGACCGCGCGATGGAGGAGGGAGGGGCTGCCATAGCACGTCGATGAGTTGCCATGGGCGAGATGGAGACGGAGGCTCGTATGACACGGCCGCAGGGTGCTTTTCTGTCGCGATGCGCATGTCGTCGCGCTTGACTCGACGTGGTGATGGAGGTAGTCGCTGTCGTCAGCCATGACTCCATGACGCGCACATATGACACACCTTTTCCACTTCGTTGATGGTCATCCCGCTCCAGCCGTTCTCCGCCTTCATCGTCGCGAACTTGAGCCGTTGCTGCAGCATTTGCATGTTCTATCGCGTCAGCACGCCCTACTTTGACCGCTGCCTGACTCGCGCACTTGCTCAAACTCTATGCGCTTGCGGAATCGCTCGGCATCGTCGGACCCCTGGCTGGAACCCCCGCCGACGCTCATGCTGCTACTTGTATTGACGTCGTTAGGTAATGTCGATGACTGCTGTGACGAAGCTGTCGATGGTGTCTCCTCCCTCGAGCGGGGTGGGGACAGCGACATGGTGAAAGGATCGCGACCGTGGTATCCACCACGCTGCAACCCGCGAGAGGTGTATGAATGTCCCCAAGGGAAGCTGGCGTGTCGCTGGTTGAGGCAAGAATCGGCAGGTTGTCGCCCGGCGGCGGCGGCAAGGATGGGGCGACGCGTCGCTCGCTGTATATGCGTGTGTATGTCTCAAAGCGTTCCGACGCGACAATTCACGTCCCTCGTTCTTGGCTCGATCGGGATGTGTTCAACAATCCAAAATGTATAGTATATGCGTCAAAGGTACTGAATCAAAGACATCCCGTCTATCCTCTTCGAATTCGCCCTTGGTCGAGGTCGCGCGCCCAGTTGGAGTCGGGCGCAGAAGAGGCCTGACGCGTCCCAACGACCGACTGGTAGCAGTCTGGTACAAGGGGAAATCGATAGATGTGTGTACGTACACGTCGCTCCCCCCTTGCATTCCTCCGCTTTCTCTCCCCTTCCGGCTTGCGCCCCGTCCGCCACCCTTCAGGGTTGGCCCCTGCAAAAATTTACTGGCCCGATGACCTCCCGCCGCCGAGCCCTGGTACCTTGCAGCCCATCGTGGCGCGCATGCCCAGATTCAGTTGAAAGTCGATGACTCATGAAGTCATAGTTGCAGCATCTTCCCCTCCAGGGCCGTCGATATGCACGTTCCCGAAACGTCCACGCCGCCTGAAAGAATCTGGTAGGGGTGGACGGAAAGGTCGAGCGCCGATCTTTTTTGCGCACGGCCACGACGAGCACGGCATCACTCGGTGACCTCGCTGCGGCGACGAGTGCGCGTTCTGAGAACGGATCCATTGAAGACGCCTCATGAGGCATGCATGCATACATCCGGCTGGCGTCGAGGAAACGCTCGTCTGCCCCCACCTTTTCGTTATCACTCGACTTGCCTGATGATGTGGCATTATATGCGCCATTCCCCAACCCCGCCCAACGCCGACGGGGCAGAAGCGGGATGCTCCGACTTGATCGCGTCGGTTGAGCCGAGAATGGCCGAAGGGATCATAGACATTTCATGGCAACTGGCGTGACAGTACCCGAAATCACCACCAACCTAGCCTGCATACTCCTTCACATCCCGGCCCCGTCTTATACCCCATGATCCACCGAACCGCCCTCCGCTCCCTGTCTAGCGTGTGTTCACCTACCATCCATACTCCCTCTCGTACTGATCCTAGGTCTCTCGACGAAGCATCCCCGTCACCCGAACGTTCGCTACCACCACCATGTCGCAACAAAAGTTCAGGTCCGAGAAGGACACGTTCGGCCCGCTCCAGGTCCCCGCGGAGCGATACTGGGGAGCTCAGACCCAGCGGTCGCTGATGAACTTTGACATTGGTGCGTGTCGTGAGATGCTGGCGTGGACACAGCTCACACGCAGGCGGACCGACCGAGCGAATGCCTCCACCTCTGATCAAGGCCTTCGGTGTCCTCAAGAAGGCTGCCGCGCACGTCAACCAGACGTACGGCCTCGACCCCAAAGTCGCCGATGCCATCTCCAACGCCGCCGACGAGGTCATCTCGGGCAAGCTCATCGACGAGTTCCCCCTTGTCGTGTTCCAGACCGGTTCCGGTACACAGACCAACATGAATGTCAACGAGGTCATCTCCAACCGAGCCATTGAGATGCTGGGCGGAGAGCTCGGTTCCAAGACGCCCGTGCACCCCAACGACCATGTCAACATGTCGCAATCTTCCAACGACACGTGAGTGGCATTGGCACGATCCAGGCGTTGCTGATGCTAGCTTCCCCACGGCCATGCACGTCGCTGCCGTTGTCGAGATCAACTCGTCCCTCATCCCCGCTCTGCAGGAGCTGCACGATGCCCTCGAGGAGAAGAAGAAGAGCTTCGACCACATTATCAAGATCGGCCGAACGCACTTGCAAGACGCTACGCCGCTGACTCTTGGTCAGGAGTTCAGCGGATACGTCACGCAGGTCGCGCGGGGTATCGAGCGGGTGCAGGGCACTATCAAGAACTTGAGCATGCTGGCTCAGGGTGGTACCGCCGTCGGCACTGTGAGCTACTCGGAGTATGACCCTTTGGCACAGCTGACGGCAGGGACTGAACACTAAGAAGGGCTTCGACGAGAAGGTTGCCGCTGAGATCTCCAAGATCACGGGCTACGAGTTTGTTACCGCCCCGAACAAGGTTAGTCAACGGTCGCCGCCTCATGTACACGGCTGACGCCCAGTTCGAGGCTCTTGCCGCTCACGACGCCATCGTCGAGGCGTCCGGTGCCCTCAACACCGTCGCCGTCAGCTTGATGAAGATTGCCAACGACATCCGATACCTCGGCTCCGGACCCCGATGTGGTCTCGGAGAGCTCGAGCTGCCAGAGAACGAGCCGGGATCGTCCATCATGCCCGGAAAGTGGGTTCGGGCAGGACACCAGCTTTGAGCACAGCTGACCCCAGGGTGAACCCGACTCAGTGCGAGGCCCTCACCATGGTCGCCGCGCAGGTCATGGGCAACAACACCACCATCTCCGTTGCTGGATCGTACGGCCAATTCGAGCTGAACGTGTTCAAGCCGGTCTTGATCAAGAACCTCCTCCAGTCGATTCGACTCCTCGCGGACGGTTCGCGCAGCTTCACCAAGAACTGCGTTGTGGGCATCAAGGCCAACGAGGACAAGATCAAGAAGATCATGAACGAGTCGCTCATGCTTGCCACGTGCTTGAACGGCGCACTCGGATATGACGATGTTGCTGCTATCGCCAAAAAGGCGCACAAGGAGGGCTTGACGTGAGCAAAAGCAGTTCATCGATCGAACAACGGCTCACGCCCCAGGCTCAAGCAGTCCGCGCTTGCTTCGGGCAAGATCTCAGAGGCTGACTTTGACGCCAAGGTCCGACCCGAGCGTGAGTCACCTGTCATTTGAGAGTGCAATCCTGACTCCAGTCATGCTTGGCCCCGAGGACCCGTAAATGCAGAGACGAGGGAGAAGACAACAAAAACGGGGGCCGTGTTATCGTGCTATCTATGCATTGATTTGACGGGTCGTCTCGTGCATATCACACGTTCATCCTGACCGAACAGAAGTGGAGTCTTGAGGGGCTGGGGGAGGTTTCAACAACGGCGCTACGGGTGAACAGCCAGCACATTGAAGCCAGAGGGAAGGCTAGTAGTTAGAAGATGACCGGATCATGTGCTAGGGTTAGGTTCAGCGGAGCTTGCGAGACTCACGGAATCATAACGAAGTCGAACCGGTGGATCGAGGACGAGGGCTAGAGGAAACGAGAGTTGGAGGGCTTGGGCCGAGCAATGAGGAAAGCGGGTACTATACGTCGCGCGCAGGCGCGACTGATTTCAGCCAGCGGTATGCACCACCCTCGCTCGCTCGCTCACTTCCTCCTCGCCCGTCCCATATTCTCTCCTCGAACCGCCCCGATGCGCCCCTTGCTCACTCCTGTCCCCTACTGAAACTGCTGTGAATGTAATCGTGGGAGACGATGTTGAGAAGCTCGTGGTCAAACGCCCAAAGGACCCACGGGGCGCAGTCACATCAAACTGTGACTGCGGGCGGTGTAGAATGTGTTTCAACGCCTGGCTGGACCATGGGTCAACCCCCTGCCGCTTCTGTGACACACACTGACTTGCGACCTTCACTACTTTCGCCCCATTCACAAGCTCAGATACTTCTTCGCACCTTCCTCACTCGACTGCCCTCTGGGAGACTCATACACGATGGCTCCCTTTCCAGACTCGTACGAGCCCACGGAACACCGACTTTATGCCCGGGCTGTTGCTGATACGCTGCGGCCAAACGATACACAGCAGTTCGGCTTGTTTGCTCGTCGATTTCTCCCAGCTGACAGGCAGGGTAACGTTGATAGTAGCGGGTTGCTATATCGTGGTCATCGGATTACGTGGGTTCATCTGACCACCGAACGCTGATAGCAGTGGTGTGCAGAGGTGGTCTACGAGAGTAGGGAGTGCTGATCAGTAGTGGCAAGTCGTGCGAGTAGCTAGTACTCTACACGTGTGCTCACGTTCAGGCATATTCCAGTCCTGGAAAAGGTCATATACCCCTTCAAGCTTCTCACCGTGGGGATGCATGAGCTGTATGTGATCTCTGTTGCCCCCGTCTTCCCGCTGACGGATAGATCCCATGCACTGGCAGGAGTAGGCCGTCTCCCTACATACTCGGAGCTCCACAGCCGACGTGCAGGTGCTGACGTGCGCTCGAGTCGAAAGTATCCAGCTCGACCCGTATGAAGGAGGGTCGACCAGGATGAGGGGAGGTATACCGGCGGTAAGCTGCCATGGGCCGGCTGTGTTCTCACCAGCTTGACTACAGATCACCTTGCCGGCCGGATACCTCGGATCGTCGTTCATTGGCGCGTGCTTGATCACATGCGTGAGTCAGCTGGCGGATTCCGTCCTGAGCCTTATTGACGGCAGGGCTTCGACACCAATGCCAGCAAGGTCGCCGTGATCGTACTCGGAGTCCTATGGCTGCTCACGCTATGGTGGGCCAAGAAGTCCTGGGTCGCGTGGCTCACCATTCTTCTCGTGGCGGCCCTCATCGTCGTGAGCTTCCAACGTTCCGCGCCACGCTCGGCTGATGCGAAGGTGTGTTGGCTGGTCGAGGATAGCATAGCCCTGCGCTTCTTTATCCTCTTCATTGGCGTCATGAGCTGCCTGTACTCCGTCTGGGACATCATCGATGTGAGTTGCTGCCAGCCGAAGTGGATGAGCTCATGTACAGGATACTCTCGCGAGGAAAGTCAACTCCTCGGACGCTAGCGAGTACGCCACGATGATCGGGTGCTGCGGTTCGAGGTTCTGGGGTGAGTTTGCCCGTTCGCACCCGGTAGTGAGCTCATATACAGGCGCATTTTGGTTGCTGATCTCCCTCTGCTGTGAGCTGGCTTCAGGTTCGGATGCACAGCTCACTTCAGTCTTTGCGGCGGGTATACTTGTTGGTCTGGCGGTCTTCAAGGACGATTGGGACACGCAGCGAGTCAAGGCGGAAGACTTCCTGGGAGGTGCGCATGTGTGAGAAGTCCGCTGAAAAAGACTAACGGCAGGTACGCCGTGATCACATTACGTGGAAGATCTCAGTACATGTATCGATACATGCCATGTTGATCCCTATTGAAGTGGTGCCGAATGTTATGCTACGCCCACCTATTCTGTCGCCGCAGAGCCTCCCTAGTAGACGCCCGGGATGACTACGCTCGAGGCGTACTCGGCAGCCATGCCCAGCCAGATAAGCCCGCCCAGCCATCCGTTGCTGCAGAACTTCTTCCAACAGTCCAGTCGGCTGTCGAAATCTACCGTCGCGCACTGCCAAGCGAGATGCGCCGCGGCTCCTCCGCATGAGATGGCGTAGTACAGCGGTCCAAGGTCGGCGAGGTAGCCGGTAAGAGCAAGCGACGAGACGAAGCCGGTGTTGAGCGCGGTGATGAGGGCTCGAGAGTTGTCCGGGAAGGCGAGAGCGATTGACTTTACCCCGACCTTGACGTCGTCTACTTTGTCCTGTGAGTCAGCGCGATACCGTTATCCGCGAGGTCAAGCTTGCGCACCTGGTGGGCATAGATACAGTCATAAGCCACTCCCCACGCGACACCGCCCGCGTACATCGGCAGAGCCATGAGCCAGTCGACGTGCCCCGCGGCTGCTGACCAGCCCATCAGGATGGCCCACATGAACGTTGCGCCTGCAAGTCAGCGCAAGAACAGCTCGTTGTGGCTGGGCTGACCGAAAGTGATTTGCGGATAGTATGTTATGCGCTTCATAAAAGGATAGATGGTGACCAGACCCATCGATGCGACCCCTAGTCCGATCCTGTCTGTTAATACGGTGAAGGTCGAGGCTGGGCGGGGGACATACGTGTACATGTTCAGCTGCGTCAGGATCGCCAGACCGACCGACAGTTGGGCGCCGAGGTAGGTGAGGGCCTGGAAGCGGGTCACGTCCCCTGCTGCGAGGGGTCTCCATCTTGTCCGCTCTAAGGGTCAGTCAAGCGCGTAATAAGACCTGTTGAACTCACCCACTGCCCGGTCAAACTTCTCATCCCACATGTCGTTGATCGTACATCCCGCTCCGCGCATCACCACCGCGCCCACAGCGAACAATGCGGTGAGTGACGCCGGGACTGAAGGCGGGAGATGATGTATCGTCGAGGCCATCATGATGCCCCATGCTGCGTGTGAGCTTGATGACGACCGGCGGTCCGCGCGTAGACCCACCTCCGGGCCAGAAGAGCAGAATAGAGCCGATGGGCTTGTCTATCCGTATGAGGTGCAGGTACGGTTTCGCCTTCTCAGCCCATTTCGGGACCACCTTGTCGAGGATTGATGGAGGTGCTTGCGGCCGTTCTGATAATGCGGGCTTTACCAGCTCCGAGGTGAAGCCTGGTGGAGGTGTGGGAGGTTGTGGGAGGGACGAGTTGAACCGGAAAGACCCGAGGGAAGGGACGAGGGGCCGGACAGCAGATGGGAAGTTTGCCGATCTTTGCGGTATTCTCGAGCGTGAGAGGCATCTAAGTGCCCCTCGTCCAAGTATCGGGAGCATGGTGGACGCTGGTGTGGTTTAGCAGAGGAGATACGTTTGATGTTATTGCGCTCAGCTCTCGAAATCTCAACTACGGGCCATGCGCGAGTCTGTGCCTGGACGTTGTGGAATTGCCGAATTGGGTAACACGTGGTTGTCGCGCGCATCACCGCCACGCCACCGTCACTCACTCGAGCTCGCTGCGTGGTCGTCCTTGCACCTTCCACACCGTCATTATCGCCCCATATTCACCCTCATTCTCAACTATACCACAGACCACGTCGCAAGACCCATAGACAGTGCCCGAGAACTCATCGAGTATAGCCTCACCATGGATCAGCAGTTGATCTCGCTTGTAAACAAGGTATGCCTGCGCCCTTTCCCCGACCGCTCGCACGCGCCCGGATGGTGGCTAACCTGCACAGCTTCAAGATGTCTTTGCATCTATCGGTGTGTCCAACAACATCGTGAGTGCAGGACTGCGCAGTAATTTGTCGTACCTGACACCCAGGACTTGCCGCAAATCACGGTCATTGGTTCGCAAAGTAGCGGAAAGTCGTCCGTTCTGGAGGTGTGCTATTGCCTCCGTTCCCGTCGGCGCTGAGCTCACGCTAGAATATTGTCGGTAGAGACTTCCTTCCCCGAGGTACCGGTATCGTCACAAGACGACCGCTAGTGAGCTGAACTTTCGTCAACTTTCGCCTCGCTGATGCCAGGTCCTCCAATTGATCAACCGCCCCGCCGCTTCCAAGCCAAATGGTGAGGCGAAGCCGGAGGATGCCATGGCCAAGGTGCAATTGAACGAGAACAACCCGGACGAGTGGGGAGAGTTCTTGCATCTGCCCGGGCAAAAGTTCCACGACTTTCACAAAATCAGGGACGAGATTGTGCGCGACACGGAGAAGATGACGGGGAAGAACGCCGGTGAGCGGGCATAAGACTTGGGTTCGGCCTCGCTGACAACAGGTATCTCGCCAAACCCGATCAACCTGAGAATCTTCTCTCCCAATGTCCTCACCCTCACGCTCGTCGATCTCCCCGGTCTCACCAAGGTGCCCGTGGGAGACCAGCCGCGTGATATCGAGAAGCAGATTCGGGACATGTTGATGCGATTCATCTCGAAACCGAACGCGATTATCCTCGCCGTCACAGCCGCCAATACGGACTTGGCCAACTCGGACGGTCTGAAGATGGCGCGAGAGGTCGACCCAGAAGGAACTAGGACGATCGGAGTGTTGACAAAGGTGGACTTGATGGACCAGGGTACGGATGTGGTAGATATCCTCGCTGGACGGGTCATCCCTCTCCGACTGGGCTATGTCCCCGTCGTCAACCGTGGTCAACGCGACATCGACCAGTCAAAGTCTATTGCATCTGCTCTCGAGAACGAGAAAAGGTTCTTCGAGAACCACGCGAGCTACTCTGGAAAGGCGCAATACTGCGGTACACCATGGCTGGCTCGCAAGCTCAACATCGTGAGCTATTGTTTGTGGTACCTGTTCAGCTGACGGCAGATCCTCATGCACCACATCCGGAACACGCTTCCCGATATCAAAGCCCGTATCGGTGGACAATTGGCCAAATATAACGCGGAGCTTGCGGCGTTGGGAGGTGCCATGGGAGAAACCAACCCGGGCAGCGTGGTCCTTTCGACCATCACCGAATTCTGCTCCGAGTTCCGGTCGGCCATCGACGGTAACACCAACGACTTGTCGCTCAACGAGCTATCCGGTGGTGCCCGTATCTCCTTTGTCTTCCACGAGCTGTTCAACAACGGTGTCAAAAGCATCGACCCCTTTGACCAAGTCAAAGACGGCGATATCCGAACGATCCTGTACAACTCTTCCGGTTCGACGCCGTCGCTCTTCGTTGGTACGACCGCGTTCGAGGTGATTGTTAAGCAGCAAATTCGGCGGCTTGAGGAGCCAGCGTTGCGATGTTGCACGCTGGTGTATGACGAGCTCATCCGGATCCTGGGCCAACTGCTGGCCAAGACGGTAAGCTGCTCATGTACTCTCCACGTCCCGAGCTCACGCCAGTCATCGTTCAAGCGATATCCCGAGCTCAAGGAGCGATTCAACTTGGTCGTCATCAACTTCTTCAAGACCGCTATGGCTCCAACCAACAAGCTCGTCTCTGACATGGTCGCCATGCAGGCTTGCTACGTCAACACGACCCACCCTGACTTCCTGAATGGCCACAAGGCCATGGCCATCGTCACCGAGCGAATGAACGCCAACAAACCACCAGAGAAGCCCATCGACCCCAAATCGGGCAAGCTTGCTCCCGGAACGCTAAACAACGGGCGAGACCTTGACGCCGACTTTAAGAAGGACGAGCCGAGCTTCTTTGGCAGCTTTTTCGCCAAGGACAAGCAACCGAAGAAGAAGGGCGGACAGATGGATGCCCCGCCACCTGTTATCAAGCCCGTAGCCTCGCTTAACGACCGCGAGCTGATGGAGACGGAGGTCATCAGTGAGCTTCCGTTCGGTTTGCCGGGTGTTCCCAGCTAACGCGCAGAACTGCTCATCATGTCGTACTTTGCCGTGGTCAAGCGGGAGATGATCGACATGGTGCCCAAGGCCATTACCCTGACGCTGGTCAACTTTGCCAAAGAAAACCTGCAGAAGGAGCTGCTGGAGAACTTGTACAAGCCGGACGTGCTGGATGAGCTGCTCAAGGAGAGCCCGGACGTCGTGGCCCGACGACGAGAATGCGTCAAGATGGTGGGCGCGTTGAACGCGGCAGAGGCGATTGTTGCGTCCGTGTAGTGGGCCGAGTTACGATACGAGTAGATCGCGGTAGATTCGCTTGTGGTCTTATGGAAACGATGGCAGTGATGCATCTGATGCGAGACTAGGTAGTTGGTCCACTCAGCCTCGGTACGTCGGACACGGCGGAGTGAATCGGCGGAAGCAGATTGCCTTCGCAGCGACCGAGGAGCGGGATCAAATCTCGGATGGGCGGGGTCGTGGGCGTAACATCTCTCTTCTAGTTGGCTACAACCTCGTTGTCCTTGTACATACCCACCATACACCATGACCACGATCCCTTCCCGACTGGCGAAAGCGACGATACAATCGCCGACGCTCGAGCATGCGCGAAAGAGGACGATCCAGGCTTACCGAGAATGGTACCGAGCGGTGCGTCGGTCCCGTTTGTCGCGCTTCTCGCAACCAGCTAATCTCAGGCTCCCGAGATCGTCACGCTTTACGCCCTCAACGTCCCGCCCTCGATGGTCCGCCTGAAGATCCGACACGACTTTGAGCGCAACAGGAACGTGGAGAACTTGGACGTCATCAACATGCTGCTGCACAAGAACCAGCAGGAGTTCCAGGAGACGATGAACATGTGGAAGCAGGAGGTGAGTGTCGGGGGGTCTGGTGATCCTGCCCTAAAGACCGTGCGCTTGGCGGGGTGTGTGCTTTTGCGGAAGCAATGACGTACGGCCCATCGTATCATCAGCATGGTGGACAGGGTCGGTGTTGCAAGCGATATGGTCGGACCGCATCCCTGCTGCGCTGCAAATCGCCCCTTCTGTGCACATGCTGACGACTCCCAGCCGCACGTCATGCACTGGTTCAAGCCGTACGACGAGCCGCAGCCGCCCCAAACCTTCCTCGACAAGTTCTACTCTGGCCGAGACGACCCCGCGCAGATCACCGCCACGCAACGATCTACCTGATAGGCACCTATCATCGGCCACGCCCCGCCTCATACCCCTCTACCAAGGAGATTGTATAACATGCATTGATATCGAATCACACGTGTACAACATCTTACGTATCCGTCGTGTAAAGCTACATGTCCTCCATGGGAAGGTCCATCAACGCCGCGTCGTCAATCTCGCCGTACTCTAGATCCATCTCCACATCCCGCACCTGCGGCGTAGCCGCCGATGCCTCCTTCTCGTTGCCGTCGACGTCGCCAGAGTCGAAGCCGTTTGTACCGTCCATGTCCAGATCCGGATCATCGCCGCCGCTGATGAAACCGCCTCCGTTCGGGAGGGAGTTGATCGCCCGATCCGTCTCCTCCTTCTCCTTCCTCTGCTTCTCTTCTATGTCCTCCAGCTTCCACAGCGAGATGCCCGTCTGCGTGTGGTCGAACGGCTGCGAGATCTGCCGGATAAACTTCTTCGCGAGTGAGATGGCCATATCCGTCGACATGTTGGAGTGCGCCTCGATGATGTACTGGTTGATCCATTTAGGCAGCTTGCTGCGCTTGTCCTGCCGGGCGAAACGCTGCGAGTCAGTCACGAGGTCTATCTCCAGGCGGAGCGAGCTCACCTTGTCCGCGAACACCATGAGACCCCAGTCCGTCTTACCACGCAAGACACGCCCGACACACTGCGCCGCATGCCGCATGGCGTCAAACGTGAGATAGTCGTTCTCGCGAATACGATAGTTGTCGCGCAAAAACTCCAGCCGCGCCTTCAGAATTCGCGACTCGGTGTATTGGTAAGGAATGCCAAACATGATGACTGCCCTTCCGTAGTTGTGGTCGAAATCGATTCCTTCGGAAACTTTGCCTCGCGCGACGGAGAGCATGACCGCTCCTCGACCGTTGTTGCACGCCTCCCGGTAGTTCTTCAGCGCTATACTCGTCTCCATCGCGTCGGGGGTCTCAACGAACAGCAGCTTGTGCTTCCACACCTCGCCAAGGATACCCTGTGGTCAGCTCGAGCCGTTCGTTATGTGTTAGCTCACCATGTCGTACCACGCCGAGACGATCGACTCCATGTACAGGTACGACGGGAAGAACGCAACGATGCCGTCCGGGACCACCTTGCTCATCTCGATGAGGATGCTGCCAAAGTTTCGCACCACCGCCGGGTCATTTCGGACCTCGAATCGGGATGATATTGGCACCTGATCCGAGCCTCGCGTGATGACCATCGGGAAGAAAGCGTTCCGTTGCAGCGTCATAGGGTACGACGTTTCCACGACTGGCTGAAACTGAAGCATCTTAGGGTACATATCGAGCGGCGATATCGTTCCGGACGTGATGACGACCGAGGAGAATCGTTCGAACACTGGCTGGATGGCAAGCGAGGGGTCGAGGCAGCTATCATAAGCTCTGACTACTGTCAAACCGTGACCAGTGAGCTTACGTGAAGTGAAAGATTGGATTTGGCACGGTAGCATGCTCGGTCTCGTATGGCTCCAGGATGAGCAGGAAACCCTTCTCGTATGTCGCGACGAGCGTGCCGAATCCAGCGACTTTTTGCAATGCAAAGTGTTCGTCAAGATTGGTGAGCTCGAGCGTACGGACCAGCTGCGTCAAACGCTCGGCCGCGAATCTACCATGAGCCCCGTACAAGCTCGAGCCGAGAGACCTGACTCACTTCAGTGGCCGCTTCTCGATAAACGTGATCTCTTTCAGGTGAGCCAAGAACGACTGAGGCGTCTCTGCGACGACGTGCAGGACTCGCAGACGTGTCTGTCGTCAGCGGGACTGAGATACGTGTACGGCTGGGCGAACCTTGAGGTACTCGATGAAACGACGTAAGAACGCAATGAAATGCTCCGCCTTCCGGATGTTACCTGGCATCGCCTCGTCGACCATATCTTTGGACAAGACTGCACGTGAGCTAACTGTTCCCGCGACGCTAGACAGCTTACCGGGACTAGCCAGCATGTCCTCGTCCTCTCGATGCTCATTGGCCTCTTGCAGGCCAGCCACAAGCTTCTCGTATTCGTTCTGCAGCTTCTCCGCATCAGTGCGTTTGATTCTGCCAATCAGCAAGACGTCTGTGGGATCTGATTATTGGGCTGACTCTTCGATCTTGTCGCCAATCTTGTTGACACTGCGTGCGGCTGATTCGAGCATCGGTCTCGTCAGGTCGACGGACAGTGATTCGATGCAGACGTTATCTGGCAGTGAGCTCACATGCGAGCTATACGCCGAGTCACGCACCTATGTTGTGCGCCTCGTCAAACACCACAATACTCTCCTTGGACATCTCGGCCGATACCTGTTCGGCGACTTTGGGATCGAGCAAGTAGTGGAAGGAGTAGATGACCACGTCGAGATATGGCAACTGCCCCATAAGTCGTGCTCACCGGCTCTGCCCATGCCACGCACCATGCGCCGTATTGCAAAGTAAGGGCATATGCCCTTTTCCTGTCCGTACCTCTTCACGTCGTCCAGGGTCATTACGCCAGTTGGCAACAATGCCCCTTGCTCGTAGTTGTTGAGCTCCTGTGATGTAAGCCTCGACACGCCTCCTGGTACCCCTTATTCACCTCGTGGAAAGAGCACAATGGTACACTCCCCGGGTCCGCCCTTCCCTTCTCGCACGCAAATGACGAAGTCAAGTCTCTGCAGCGCGAGTCCGCCACCTTGCCCTTCTTCTCCTTGCTGACCTCCGGGTGAAGGCACAGATTCCGCCGTGAAGTCAAGCCCAGCCCCCTGAAGTCATCGTCTTTCGCTCCCATCGACTCTCGGTACTCCATCAGCCTCTTTAACTCCGCCAGTGCCTTCTCGATCTCCGGCACGGTTCGCGAACAGTAAATGAGCTTGCGCTTGTTCGGGTAGAACTAGCATGAGCTTTGGCACGTCACGAATTGAGCGCGGGGATCCTGACCTGCATATAGGCAACAATGAGCGACAGGAGGGACACAGTTTTTCCGGTTCCTGACGGCATTTCAAGCACGCAATGACCGCCAGCATCAAGCGTCGCCTTTAGGTCCGACATATACTGGTATTGCTCTATACAGTGAGCTCGGAAACCAAGCCGGGAAGCGGGACCGGCGAACCTGGGTAGATTCTGCGAAATGTCAGCTTTGAACGGGAATTACAAGGCAATCATCGAGGCAACCAAGCTCACCGATCATACGGAAACAGCACGGGGAGGTCCCCTATCATGAACTTCATGATGTGTCGAGGATGCCGTGGGAGTATATGGTAGACAGCAGTAGGATGTAAGAGAGGGCGATCCAGTCAACTTCAATCGCTTGCCAATCGGACGTCACCGAAATGTGGACGGGCCGGTTGCCACCCGTTCGCCACTCGATGGCAGTGGCATACCCTCATCTATACACATCTGGGCTACTTCGCCGACTTGGGCAGATTGGGCAACAAGGCCAGACAGTCAGTGTCATGCTGCAGGACGAAGACATGCTCACTTAAGGTCCTCTTTGAGAACCGCGAGAGCGCCAAGGAGGCCAAGGGCCTCGCGGGAACCGGGAGAGAGGAGGGGCGGAACAGCGGCGGAAGAGGGGCAGAGGAACACGCGGAAGACTTTTCGCTGATCAGGTTGCATACCTCGCCGACTCCGACTCGTTGTCCTCGGATGCACAGGGCAGCTGGGAGCGGGTCGCTCTCCTCCTCAATATGCCTATAATCCTGTGTCGCTCCTTTCCTTTTGCCCTTATTCCTGAACTCCTCCGCTCGCCTTCGCTCCTGCTGTCCCAGTGCTCCCCCTCCTCCGCCACAACAATGGCCCCGTCATCCCGCCACTGCTCTCTCTTCCCTACTCGTTGCCAGCGAAGGGTATTGGGAGGGCACCTGCGACTACTGGGATCATTCAACTGCCCGATGAACTGCTCAGCAGGACCAATGTAATCGTAAAAATACATTGGTCGTGACCATGCTTAGCTGCCCTCTGTGCTTCATTATCTCAAGACAATAGTCCTTTATCTACGTATGCTGCTGTATGTCTATCGTCTCTGCTCCCGCTCATATCCGATCCGGCATCTTCCGCCGCACTCTTCTCCGCACCAAGAACTCCGCCAGGCCATACACCAGTCCATCTATCAACCAGACCGACAACACCATCCAGGACGACATGAGCGTCAACACCGGGCTTGGCTTTTTGTGCACCATTCCGTATATGAGCCGCACGAGTGATACGCTAAACACCACCATGTACTGCCGTTTAGTCTTGGCTCAACACAGTCCTACTCCACTCACGGCCAGGGGAAAGTACAACATCAACAGCGAAGCCTGTCGGTTGAAATACGCCGTGGCGCTCATCTGTGTCCCTCCCTTGGCATTTGATGAGCCGGAGCCGGACCCTCTTGCCTCCTCTTCCAGGCCGGGCGCTCGGTTCTCTTGAAAGAACTCCTTCAATGTCTGCCCGGACGCTCGCCTGTCCGCGTTGGGCGTAATATCATCGTCGTCCACCTCGAAGGGGTCGTCATGCCTGGGAAGTTCCAGCTTGGTCGATAACATCGATCCTCCCGAGGCGACCGGCGACAGGACTTTGATGCGCTGACTCGAAGAAAGCCGCTCGATTGGTGGTCTGCCGGCCATGTCATACTTGAGCTCCGGAGTGACGAGTGTATCCGTCTCGCTTGGCCGTTGGGATAGCGGGCCAGAGGGCGTGCTACTACTGGACGACATGGACAGGCGCGGCATGATCGATGGCGTGTCAGCGCCGAAATCGGCCAGCATCATTTTCGGCGAGACCGGCCGCGACGGGAGCAGTATCCCCCCTCCCTCCACGTACGATGTCGACGGCGCGTACTGCGGTGTCGTGGACTGCGAGGGACCGTCCCAAGGCGTTGCTGCGCCTACTTGTATGAACTCGAGCTGCTCCCACGGCGCATCGGGATCGACGGGGACGTTGCGTTTGGCCGCCGGTGCGGCTGTGCTGGATCCTCCCAAGCGACGCAAAATCCGGCCCATCGCGACCCCCTTTTGCGGGTCGGATGACACTCCGCCCGAGGCGAAATGGGACGACAGCTGGATGGTATCTGGCCGGCGGAGGAAGGAGAACAGGCGTGAGTATAGCGCGATGATGACGGCGAAAACAATTGCGCGGGGGATGAACTGAACCAGGTCTCGGCCGTCCAGGTCGTTGGCGTGTGCGATCGGCGCCGAGCCGTAATAGCACAGGTTCCCGCTTGAAGAAAATCCGACCGTGCCCCACCAGACTAGGGTGAGTTCACGGTGCTTGACAAGCATTCAGCGACTCACTGCCCGAGTGTGCGAGCGACACCGCCCATATGATTGGGGTTGACGTCCAAGACCACCTCTCCATGAAAATCGTCGTGCGGGACAAAGGGTGTTTCTTCCCGTCAGCCATGGTCTGGTGGGGCCAGCAATACGCACGAGGAGAAGGAAAGTGGCGATGGCAATGGCCAATGTCCACAGGTGCTGCGTGAAAAGGATAGTCGTCAGCAGAAACGCCCCGGCGTTCTGGGCGTCAGCGCGAAAGGGACACAGCTTCGACCGACTCACGCATCCCCCGCTGCCCGTTCTCAGCCCGACGTTGTTCGACAGATATATCGATTCCGGCACAATCGCCACGAGTCTGCACGTGAGCTCGACCCCTTCGAAGCCGTTGACCGCAAGACCCACCCAAGCAGCACGTCACTGATAACCATACCCAACAGCAGCCTCACCCGCAGCTTGCCCCTCCCCTGGCTCCATAGTGAAAACAACAGGTACGAGGCTGCCACGAGCGTCAGCGCCGAGATGATGACACCGCCGACCGCGTTGATAAACGTCCATCGCACCATCGCGTGGTCGAGCTATGCCTATGGGTCCGCGAGCGGTGTGGTCGTGTCGTATGCCGGGGAATGAACCCCCAATACCGCGTCGAGAGACCCAATGCTCTCCCTTCGATCCCAAAGTCCGCGCTCTGGCTGTACGGCGCGTCAACCTGGCCCAAAGAGTGGCCAGCGAGACAGACTGACACCGCCGGGGTACAGCGTGGGTGCGCTCTCGCCTAGTCGTGATTTGAACGAGCGAGTCGGCGAATAGTGTCAACACTCGACCGATGGCCTGACCGCCCTATCCCTCCCTCGAATGAAGGTCGAGGCCCCGTCCGACCGAAACCTAGCGACTGCTTGAGTATGTCGGACTTTGGATTACGTCGATCCGCCTCCGAAGACGCCTCTCTAATCAGGAGGATGGTCGTACGTGCGCCGCGCACCAGTCAATCGAACAGATCGAGAGGCGACGTCGTTTGCCCCTCCTCGACGGCGTTCGTCGCGATGTATGCAATGCAAAGGCGAGTAAGATGTGCCGCGCGTCGTACTACGGTGAATGAATCGCACCGGTGCGATCGAGGACACCGCCGGTTCGTAATGAAAAATCGTGCGATGTAGTATGGAAGAATGGAACAAGCGATGCACGAGCAAGCATATGTTGCTCGAGCGGTCGTGGCGTTGGTAACGAGACTACAGTCGACGAGGCCGAGGATGGCTAGAGCGACTTCATTCGTTGTTGTTCTCTGCGGTCGGCCGCTCGCGTAATGGCCACACAAAAGGCGCAAAAGAAGGCTGGGCGTCTGAACACGGCGGGCAGGAACGGCGAGAGATCTTGCCCAGCGAACATCGTCACACCGGAACTTCCGGACACTACCGGGCTCTTGTGGTCTGCTACCGACGCTGCGCCCGCGAAACGTAAAGACCTGAACACGCAAACGAACCGTTTGCAACCAGGAAGCAGAGGCCGATGACAAGTGCCGGCAAGCGCACGCTAGGTAACTTTGAAACCCTGAGAATCCGCCAACATGCCGCGAAAGGCAGTTGACCCAACCGGATGAGGCGTCGATCCGGCTCGAAGGCACGGTTAATAACCAGGGCAACTTTGGACGGCCTGATGGACACGCTTACTTCTTCCGGGCCCACAAACGTCAGACCCGGACGTGATTCTTAGTAAAGGTTGCGGATGTTTGCTCATCCGCCTCGGGCATCTCACCAGAAGGGCTCGCTGCATGGTTCTATTGTTGCAACAGCCATGTTAACCATGACCGAGGTGGTAAAACGACACCGAGGTCGCAGCGCTCGAGCTCGCCGGATGCGCCAATGTGACAGCGTCGCGACAGACAATGCAACTGATGCATGTTGGGATCGGCGGGATCTGCGTTTCTCGTTATCCTTCGCTGTCACATCCGAGCCATCGTTGAATCGAGCTGTCATGGACCAGCGGACGTGCTGTAGCCAAAGCAAGAGTCCCGCTTGCCTCCACAACCTCGCTACGCCCAGTTCTCGCTGACCCTCACGCTGGCCTGTTTGACGATCTCGCCTACGGAGCGGACCCTTTCTTCTAGGTCATTGGACTGGACCGCTCGCTCCGTTGCGATCCGATGCCTATCCGTCGAGCCGCGCAGCTCCGTGATTCCGTTCATCAACTCCCGTACTTCCAACAACATCCTCCTTGCCGAAACCCGTTCAGCGCTTTGCTGGGCCGTCCGTAGATGAGCCAACGCGTGCTCTGCTCGTCAGCGCGGATCGGGATGCACTCACGCACCAAGCAGATCAGGGTGACCCTCGTCGAGGCTGATTGATATGAGAGCTTTGCCGAGCACCAAGGCAGCTCGCGCTAGCGTTCCTTCGTCTCCGCTGCCGGACAACTAGAGTCAATGAATAAGTCAGATGCGGACGCACCTCTGGCCAGATCTTCTCCACCTCTTCGATCGCTGTGCGGGACATCCCCTGATCCTCCATCGCCAATAGTGTCTCGGCGAACATCACGATGCTTAAGCGGTACAGCGTCCAAAGACCCAAGTCTCGCGCCAGGTGTATGGATGACAGGACACGCGGCAGCACGAGGTGCGGGGCGTTTGCATCCTGTTGTCAGGCATGCGATCAAAAATAGCGTACCCACCCGTAGTTTCTCAGTCTGCTTCAGAGAAGCGCGGATCTCGTCGGGCACGGTGTCCACAGCGATCTTGACACCGACATCAGGTTGTGGTTGCAAGGTATCCAGCACGTTTAACGCATGGCCGTTGCCACTGGATTGTCACTTTACACGGGCAAACGCTTGCGCCGTCTACACACCTGAAGATGATCTGCTGCCGCAGCACGCTCCATACACACGCAGCCCAGCGCTTGAACGCCGCATGACTTGTGCCGTCCAGCACGACAAAGTCCAACAGACTCGATAACGCCTCATCGAAAGACCCGCGCTCTGCAAGCTACTCTCAGCCTGTGTCCCAGGACGGATCGCTCACCCGCTGTGCTTTGGCGATGACATGCGCGAGCTGCACGTTTATCCGATGGCCTTCGCTCTCCATCGCCATATCCTCGTGCAGCGCGGCGAGCGTGTTCGATCCTATCATGAGCTTGAACACTTGACTGCCTGGACCCTCACCCATCATCGCCCACAGAGCCGCCTGCGAGCCATGCCATGCCGCTTGATCGAATGCTTGCTCGGAAGCATAGCCGTGTGTGTTCTTGTCCTCCATCTTCATTCGTATCCCTTCGTACCGCGCCAGAGAGAGCTGCACACGGCGCAGCGCGATATGCGCGGGTTCACCCTGCCGTCAGCAATGACCCGACATCGCAAGCTATACGGAAATACCCTGCGGAGAGCCACTTGCAGCGTCCAGAGCTCCTCTATCGGATCATGCGGCAAAGGCAGCGAGGCGTCTACCATCGGGCGGTCTTCGACGATGAACCGGCCATGGGTAGCCTTGTCACCTAGACCGGATTGTATTCGATTGGATAAACTGAAGTCAGCTTTGCAGGGAATTCTCGGGCTAGTACGAACCTGATGCACGCCGTCAGACACGCCTTGTCGCCCTCTGCTCGTGCCACGCGTATCGCTTCGTCCACGGCCTAGAGTCAGCGGACTAGAGCTCTTGTGAGCTCACCTTCTGCGCGAGCTCCAGGCCATCGGTGGAGTAGTGGAAAGAAGCAATGTTGAGCAGCGCGTGTTGGTGCCTGCCTCTTGTAGTCAGCGGGTGAGCTCAGTACACCGCCAGCCAAACGCACCTGCCAGCACTGGGAAACTGGTAATCGTAGAATCGCCTCAGCGAGGACAGGGCGGATGTGTAATCGCCAGCTTCGGTGGCGCGGTTTATGCTATCAATCAGCGAGGGCCTGGTCCGTAGCTCACCTCTCCATCGTTTCTTGGCGAGTTTGGCTCGTATTCTCCATGGCGGTCCTCCGACTGATGGCGGCGGAAAGGCCGCCTCTGACAACCTCATTCCCGCACCACTGTCCCACTTGCACGGCCAAATGACCCGTCTCCGAGAACGAAAGCTTGCGCAGACGGGTCGTCACGCGCCTCAGGAACAGTCCCAAGGGCGAACGACGCTCGATCGGATGCGGCGTTTCAGTCACCTCGTCATCGCCCAGCTCGTTCACCCGATCTCGTATCTCCTTCTCCAGGTAGTCTATAAACGAGCATCCGTCTGGGATATTTCCAAAGTTCATCGCGAAGGTCGACATCCAGTTCTCGTACTGTTCAGCCGCTTCCCTGTCGGCGCTTATTGCTTGTCCTCGACTACGAAGCTTGTCGTTCATCCGCCTGATCTCTTCGGTCTCGGGTCGGACGATCTGGTCGAGCTCCCTCGACAGCTCTGCAAAGGTTGCGGGGGCATCGCGTAGCTGGTGTTAGCGTCGAATCACGTCTGTCAGTGACAGCTCGACCCACCTCGAGCTCCTCTTGGGCCACCAGTGCCAAAATGGAAGCGACGAAAGCGTGCGAGTAGGCGAACGTAGTTTGATGTACCGGTGTCTGCGGATATGCCCTGACGAGGATGTACGATAGGGCTAGGTGGAGAGGGAAATCACCTTCGCTCGCGCTCGAGGAAGCTTTGGCATTGGCGAAGGTCATGCCTGTCGATTGTACGTGCCCGCGGTGGGTAAGTCCTACTCGATGGCCTCTTTACCTCTTTGACTTCTGGCCATGTTTCAGCTAGCCTGTGACGCGTTTCGGACATCGCCGCCGCCCAAGATGATGAGATGAGATTTCCCCGCATTCATAAGTCATCGCCGATGAAGCTGTCACTTCCTCTACTCACCCCCGCCATGTCGCTCAGAGCTCATGTACCGCCCATACAGCATGTCAAGAAAGTGTGGGAGCGTATCGCTCCGTTGCACTTGGCGGACAAGTCATGGGACAATGTCAGTGGACCATCCTCGCAGCACGGTGTAGAGAGCTGACGTCAGGTCGGAGTCATGATCGGTATGATCCTGGAACAGCATCGTACGGCGTACAACTAAACGCGCAGAGTCGCCAGTCCCGAACGAGCATCACAAACAGGTGCTACTGACCATCGAGTCAGTCACACTATTTCGGGTACGCTCAGAGCTCATTGGCAGCCTCACTACAGCGGTCTGCGCCGAAGCGTTGGCGTTGCCAGCTTGCTCGGTCGTGGTTTCGTACCACCCACCGGTGCGTCCGAGTTACTCACCTTGAATCGATCATGGTCAAGGCTGATGATCAGATCTTCCGCGGTCTCAAGTCTCTCACGCTCTCTGACCCACTCCAAGCATCATTGCTCCGCCTCTCAGCCAAAGGCATCAGTGTCTTCTCCCCGCACACATCCCTCGACGCCGCTCCCAACGGCATCAACACCTGGCAAGTGACACCAGCCGTCGTTGGGAGCATACCTAATCTGCAGGCTGGTGGAGCCGTTCCAGCCGCACGCTTCGTCGTCGAAGCCCATCGTCGGATCCACCTCGGACATAGAGGGCGCGGGGATGGGCAAGCTCGTCCAGCTCAAGAAGGGCCTTCCGATGTCGGAGATCGTGCGAATGGTCAAGCAGCACCTGTCTCTCGAGCACGGTACGGATCAGGAGTAGAAATCTTTGGCAGCTCCCTGACGGCAGTGCAAATCGCTACGCCGGATGAGGAACGTCCCATCGAGAGCATCGCCGTCTGCGCCGGTAGCGGTGAGCCTCGGATACGTGCAGGGGACATCTGTGTCTGACATCGCAGGAGCGAGCATGTTCAAAGATGTCGAGGCGGATCTGTACTTCACGGGCGAGATGTCGCATGTACGTGGATGGACTGCTGTGCTGGCACCCCACCTCGAATATTCACTGATGACCAGCACGAGGTCCTCGCTGCACGCGCGCAAGGTACCGCCGTCATCCTGACCAACCACTCCAACTCGGAGAGGCCATACCTGAGCAAAGTGTTGCAGAGCTGGCTGCAGAAGGAGCTGAACGAACCAGACGAGGGCGGTGAGAAGCAAGAGGGCGAGTGGGAGGTGTTCGTCAGCAAATCAGATGCGGACCCCTTGCGGACGGTCTAAGCCACACGAATCATAGCCTTGGTCCCCTTGCCAGTACACCATACATCGCGCCCAGAAGCGTCCAAATGCATAAATATACACCTAGGCTATCGCCGAATCGTCTAGTCGTGCATGATAGCGAATATCCTGAACTCGGTCCCTCCCGTTGGATCTAGCGTGTGTTCTAGCAATTCGCAGTGGAGGATATGGCTCCCCGGTTGGATGCCCGCTGCGACCTCTTCCACCCTAGACGTCAGCAACTCCGCTAGTATATCGATTCCACCACTCACATTCCCATGTTCCGCTCCTCGATCTCCCACCACCCGTCGACTCTAGTCCCATCACTCCGGTCGTCGTCAACCCAGCAATACACGCTGCCCAGCCCCAATGTCGCACTCTGCTGGAATCCGATCATCACCCGCGCCCCATCGATGATCTCGTCCACCTCGGGGTACTGTCTCTTCTCCGCCCGCTTCGCCTCGCTCAGTTCATCCGCCGCCCTTCCTTTCACATCCTTAGCGCTCCTTTTGCGCCGCCGACCCAGCTGGTCAACAACAACGCCCATCGGCTGAACATTGTATGGTGCATTCGGACGCATGGCGAGCGGAAGCGGCTCGAATCCAATCTTGCCTTCGTTGTCGTGGTGCACGCCATCTCCGTCGTCCAGGGGCGGGAGATACGGCGCCGACTCGGCGATGGTGAATGGGAAGGAGAGGAGCGATCCGGGTTCGCGCGCAACCAGGTAGATCTTTTCCTTCCATGCCCAGTGGGACCTGTTGTCAGCGGGATCTCGGGCATCATGGGCGACTGGAGCGCACCATCCGTGAGAGTTATCGGAGAGCAATATCCCCTGATGTTCTGCTGATGACCCGTCGTCGGAAGGGTGCAGCTTGGCGGAGTTCATGGATCGGCAGGTCGGGTCGTGTCGGATCAGTCCGGTGTCGGGATCAAAGGGCATCGTCAGCGCGCCCTAGCATCAGCACCAGCCATTAAAAGTGGTGCCCAACCTGCTCACCGAAGGGATATCCATTACACGCAAGTCTGACTGGCGCAAGGCACCCGGGGCGAGTCGACCGAGTGCGGCAATCCCACCAGGCGGCTTTGACTTGTCGATCTGTTCTGCAAGATAACGGATAACCAGTCCCGCAGCAAGTGCGTGACCTAGCGCCGAGATCTGGAGTGAGCCTGGGATCTACGCTGGCGCTGCCGACTCACATGCATGAGGTCCACTGGCACGCCTCCCCATTCTCGAACCTTGCTGTCCCCCATGGCCACCGTTGGACCCGTCCTAAACCACCGCGGCATCTGCGTGTCCGGGTCGCCTAGAATTCGCGGAAGCAAGACGTCGCGAACCGAGATTGAGGGGATGTCGTAGAATGCTGCAACGTCGAGGTGGAGCGCTGACGAAGATAGGAGCGTAGGGAAGAGTGTGGTGAAGGTTCTGCGGGTCAGGAGGTTCTCCGCTAATGACATGTCTGCTCACTCCACGTTGATCACCGCAGGGGTGTTTGGCAGCTCCAGCACGGCCCGCATCAGATGTTCATACGAGCCCAGGACGTCCACCTGGATCAGGTCGTTGATCCCAAGCTCGACCAGCACCAGGTCCGATTCCTCTGATATGTGCTCCTCTGCTCGTCAGCGCAATGCCCCATGTGGAGCTCGCTGGCGATTCACTGAAGCACCAGCTGAAATACCCCGACCCCACACCACCCTGCGCTCCGTTCACCAATCTGTTCTCCGGGTGCGGGAACGTCTCGTTGAGCCAGTCGAAGACGAGCACGTGCATGTTCTCTGGCGAGTACAGCGTGTCGGCGCCGAATTTGGGTTTCGAAGATGTCGGTTCGGGGGCCGGCGGTCGCTCGTCCTCCTCCTCGATTGGCGGCGGCTCGACCATGACCGGTGCGGGCTGCTCCTGCTGCCCCCCTCCCTCCTCATCTTCGTATTGGCGGGCCTCGTGTCGATGCTCGGCCGGGACAAGACCCCGCCCCTTCGACACCGATCCACCAATGACGGACACTGTGAACGGCCGTCCTGAGCGTGCCTTGTCGATGAAAGCTTGTATCCTCGCGCCTGTGCCTGCAAATCAGCGACGGACCGTCCGGCGAGCCCGACGACTGGACGCACCCTCGTACTGTACGGCTCTCCGGAACTCCCACTCGCTGAGATGAGTACATGTTCTCGCGCGGACGGGTTGACGCACCGCATCGCAAGCTCCTCTTCGTTCTCGCTAATCCCGCCTACGCGTAACCGCCCAATCTCGCCATTCTGCACCTTTTGCACCACGCTCGAGATGAGCTTGCGGGATTTTCGACCGGCATGACCCGAGAATGGGCTCGCGAGGAGGAGCGCCAGCGAAATGAACACGAACAAAACCACGACGGAGAGGCGCGAGACGCCTCGCATGGGGAGCATCGCTCGCGAGTGACCTGGTCACGGAGGCGTTGCGTCGATGGATAGAGTCGGGGTCGCAATGTCACCGGGCCATGTGAGCGTTCGTGTAGACTATGTAGATGCTACAACTGTAGGGGGAATGCTGTATGGATGATATGCGAATGAACCAGTCAACCCTCTCCCGCCCATGCGCCTGGCGGACCGGTGCGGCGCTTTCTCAAGAGGTGGAATCTGCAAGGGTCGGAAGCGATCAACCCATCGCCTCCTTAACGGCACGACCAGGCCGGAAATACAGTCAAATAACCGCTCTCGGAAAGTTGGGGGTCCGCCTACGACGTCTCGCCACCCACGCCTCAACCACCGCCTTCCGCCACCGGGGTAGGAGCGATGCGTTCCAGGCCACGATCAAGCATATTCTACTACCGTAGCATGCACGGCAAATTGATCCGGATACAATAAGATAACTGCACAGCACGTGACCCCTTCGCTGATCATAGCTGCCTCTCATCCTCGATGAAAACCCTTACATGACCACTTCCCCAGCGCTCCATCGTCTTCCTGCCGCTCTCCGTTGGTTGAGAAAAGGCCACATCGCCTATGGCCGGGTCGAACGTGCAGCCGTAGACGGTGTGTTGGCACGAGGCATCCAACAAGGTCTGTGCCAATCCGAGATATCGGTACGCAGGCACTGTAAAGATACGATGGATGCCTAAAGATGTCGGAAGGGGCTCAGGGCTGCTATCAGCTCGGTAAAGACGTTGCATTCGGACACTCACTCGCACATGATCCCGCTGCCAGAGTCTACACAGCCGGTGCTTGGCTCGCCATCCCGCAACACTCGCATCGCCACCTTGATAGGCTGAGCGACGACCACGCTGACGATCCTGTCCACATTTGGCCGTTGTTTTCCACCAGGCAACGGCCGGGCTTTCTTCGAAGTTGGTGGTGGTGACGACGTTACGAACAGGAAGATCCTACACCGCTCCAGCATAGGCGGATCAAGAGCCGGAGAGGACAGAACCGTGTCCACCGTAGAGAGGATCTCCGCGAGCTGTCTGTCAGTGGTGACCTTTGATGCAGGGCTCACCTTGTGCCCTCCCCAGGACCCATCGCACATCACCACTCTGCCCTTCCCCTTCTCCCGTCCCGAGCCGAACTCCACATGATCGGTCACGACCTTCCATCCGATATCCGGGCCTGTTTGCTTGCCCTTGTCCTTTCCCAAGCCATCCCAAGGCATCCCTCGGATCACCTTGACGTGGTGCTTGGCGTGCAACGCTTCGTCTTCTCCGCCGCGGACGTACGACATCGAGCACTCCTTGCACGAGTGGAGCAGTGGCAAGTGCGTCAAATGCATTTGCGTCATGCTTGACTTGCTTTCGGTTTTGACAGTCGAGACAGACCGCGGTGTCCATGGCCTCGCTGCGGGCGTGATGGGCGGGATGGTAGACCGCTCGGCCAGTGGGCGCTTGTTTGGGGCGGGCGCAAAGAACCCCCTCAGCGTTGACTGTACCGCTTGCTTTGGCGGCGGGGCGGGAGAGTTGCGCTTCGATTCGACGGCTGAGGTAGACATCGTCTCAGCCACCTGCTTCGGCGACCCTGTGTGAAAATCCTCCTGCGGTTCTACTTCATCGTCATCGGGCGTGCCGAGAATGATGCGTCCTCTTGCACGGTAGGGGGAAGGCGAGGATTGCACGTTGAGCTCAGCATCCCGATCGGGCGTGGGCGGAGGCGGCGTGATCAAGCGTGATGACGAAGGCGGTGAAGACAAGAACGGCGCGGGCGACGACGACTCGAAAAGAAGCGAGGACGAAGATGAAGGCGCAAGTCGCGCTTTGCCATACGTCCGGCGTACGGTTGGTCTGGTTCATGAGCCCTGCTTGTTTGTTTTCGGGTCGAAATAGCTCACCTTGTTGACATCTGTGGTGCTATAGGTACTGGCAGTTGCACGCAGGCATCAAGGACGGATATGAAGAAGGCTTCATGAGACATGACGCACAAGACGCGTCAAGAACAGGCGCGTCCGCACTCACGTGACACGGGGATTTAGTCGGGCTGCAGCAGAGTTGATTGAGTTGATTTGTGTCAGGCTGACCTGGACTTAGGACCCAGCGGTGATCCCCGCCGCCCTTTCTACCGCCGCTGACGCTGGCCCTTCCCTCGTCGCTGTGCCGGGTAGATTCGTGTCGCACTGCTGGGCCCTTCTGGCTTTTGGATTTTCAGGCTTGATCTTTCACTCTCTCCCCTCATAGAGCTGCTTTACCCTTCCCTCCTGCCGCTTGCCAGCTCGCCCTATCTGTAGCTCATTACGACTTTCACACCCGCCCCAAGCTACAACATGGCAATGGACGGCGACCTCATCGCCCTGGTGAACAAGCTCCAGGACACCTTCAACCACATCGGTGGGGACACAGTCGACCTCCCGCAGATCGTGGTTGTCGGCTCGCAATCGTCCGGAAAGTCGTCTGTGCTCGAGACCATTGTCGGCCGCGATTTCTTGCCGCGTGGTCAAGGAATCGTCACCCGTCGCCCCCTCATTCTCCAGCTCATTCACACGCCATCTTCCTCTCTCGGTCCCTCCTCGTCATCTTCAGTCAAACGTTCGCCGCGAGTACAGGGAGGAGGCCTGTCCGAAGATGGGTACCTGCCCGACTTGGACGCGACGCCCACAGCCGGCGCGGGGGTCATGCGGCCAGGAGGAAGGGGAATGGGCGGGGGTAGCGGAGCGGAGTATGCCGAGTTCTTGCATGTGAACCGCAAGTTCTACGACTTTGAGGAGATCAGGAAGGAGATTGAGGCGGAGACTTTCAGAGTAGCGGGCCAGAACAAGGTTGGCAGACCGCCCTGGTAGCGGGCATATGGCTAACAACAGGGTGTGTCGAAATTGCCCATCAACCTGAAGATCTACGGCCCCGGCGTCCTCAACCTCACGTTGGTCGATCTGCCGGGACTGACAAAGGTCCCGGTGGGTGATCAGCCCACGGATATCGAGAGGCAGATCAAGAACCTCGTCACCGATTACATCTCCAAGCCCAACGCGTGAGTCGCTCTAATCCAGCTAAGTGATCTCGGCTCACTCCAGTGTGATCCTTGCTGTCTCACCCGCCAATGTAGACCTCGCCAATTCAGACGCCCTTAAGCTCGCTCGGACTGTTGACCCGCGTGGACTAAGGACGCTTGGTGTGTTGTCGAAGCTTGACCTGATGGATGCTGGTACGAATGCGTTGGATATCCTCACGGGCCGGACGTACCCGCTCAAACTCGGCTTTGTCGGCGTAGTGAACCGGAGTCAGCAGGATATCATATCGAACGTACCTTTGGAGGAGGCGAGGCAAAAGGAGGAGGACTTCTTCAAGAACCACCCGGTTTACCGGAATATTGCTCACCGGTGCGGGACCAAGTTCCTGGCTAAGACACTTAACTCGGTCAGTCTACCGCCGCACAATGAAGCCATCGACTGACAAGCAGGTTTTGATGAACCACATCAGGGAGAAACTGCCAGATATGAAGGCGAGGCTGAACACGTTGATGGGGCAGACGCAGCAGGAACTGAATGCATTTGGAGACGCGACATTCTTGGGCGAGCAGCATAGGGTCAGTCTGTCAATTCCTGTCTCGTGGAAGCAGGCTGACGCGCAGGGCTCTCTCATCCTCAAGCTTATGACCGAATTCTCCCGTGATTTTGTATCGTCTATCGAGGGGACATCACTTGAGATCTCGACGAAAGAGCTCTGCGGCGGTGCGCGGATTTACTACATTTTCAACGAAGTCTTTGGCCACGCCCTGCAAACCATCGATCCAACCCAAAACCTCACGCTACAAGACATCCGAACGGCGATCCGAAATTCGACTGGACCCCGACCGAGCTTGTTCGTGCCCGAAGTCGCCTTCGACCTGCTTGTCAAACCGCAGATCAAGCTGCTCGAGCCGCCATCGCTGCGATGCGTCGAGCTGGTGTACGAAGAGTTGATGAAGATCTGCCACAACTGTACCAGCCCCGAGCTGCAGCGGTTCCCTCGCCTCGGCAGTCAGCTGGTGGAGGTTGTTTCGGAGCTGTTGCGGGAAAGGTTGGGCCCGACGTCGGAGTATGTTTCGAGCCTGGTTGGCATCCAGGCGGCGTACATCAACACCAACCACCCGGATTTCGTAGCTGGTTCCGCTGCTATCGCTCGTGCTGGTGCCCCTCAGTCTCAGCCCACTCAACGCGTGAGTTGCACTTGTTCCTGTTGCAAGTGAGCTGAATCCAGTTGCCGTCTGTGCACAGCTCGCAGGCTGAAGACGACGAGGAATCGTCATCAGACGGCACGGACGGGGCTGCCAACGGTCTACTTCCGCCTCACCACCTGCACCACCCCCGATCCGCCTCGGCTTCTGTACCGGATGTCCGGAGACCTGCTGTCACCCGCATAAACGAGAAGAAGCGGGATCACCACCGCGTGGCGTCAGGCTCGCGTCCACAGCAGCAGGCGCCCACGGTCAACAGTCTGCTGCATCCACCAGGATCGGCGTCTGTCGGCGGCGCATCGCCCCATACTGCCAAGGAGACCTTCTTGAACTACTTCTTCGGCGGTCCGAACGGCACGGGTCCGCCAGGGCAGGTCTCATCAGCGCCGGGATCAGCTCACGGAAATGCTCACGCCCACGGGGCGGACAGACGGCTGGCCAGACCCCCGCCATCGGCGTTCCAGGAAAAGGAGCTTTTACCGGATCTGGGCACCCGGCGGGCGTCAGGGCGGACATCGTTGGACTCGCGGCAAGCCTTTGACATGAAGTCGCTAGGCAAGCATATTGAGGTGCGTTGATGTGCGGCTGAGCCTGGCCGGATGATGCATGGCTGACGTACAGGCGCCCGGGGACCAGCCGTTACAGCTTACGCCGAAGGAGGAGATGGAGACGACTTTGATCCAGTCCCTGATCGCGAGCTACTTCGGCATCACCCGCCAGACGATTCAGGACCTCGTTCCCAAAGCGATCATGCACCTGCTGGCAAGTCCTTGCAATCTTGCAAGTTGCAAGATGACTGATCCCCCAGGTCAACTTCTCGAGGGACGCGATACAGCAACGGCTCGTCACGAGCCTGTACAAGCCGGACCTGTTTGCAGAGCTGCTGTTCGAGGATGACGCGCTGGTAGCGGAGCGGACACGAGTGAAGGCTTTATTGGACGCGTACAAGGAGGCTTTCAAGGTGTTGAGCGAGGTGTCGCTGAAGAGTACGTGATG